>JAULBS010077977.1:0-19773 GCA_032355785.1 Symmetromphalus regularis
CGTACCCACGATGATCTTACAATAAAATTTAATACTGCTGTCACACAGATGGCAGACAGACAGGCACACACACACACACACACACACACACACACAAAATGTGGCTCCTAAATATATTTTTGGGCGCCTAAAAAAATGAAACCAGGTGCCATCTGGCTCCTACATAAAATGTTAAGGAAGAGGGCTGTATTGATGTATCTTTTCTAAGATAATTACTTTTTCTTTATCTTAACGACACCTTTAGAGCATATTGATTTATTAATCATCGGCTGTTGGATTTCAAACATTTGGTAATTTTGACACATAGTCTGAAAGTGAAATAGTGAGCCAGCCTCCGATTGGTTTGAATTTGAATTTTGAGAGAGAGTCCAATGTCGTACCAATGGATCATTGAGGCTCATTCTTACTAAGTGATCATTTCTATATTTATTAATCACAACTAGTTCTTCTATCCATTTCTTTACATACGTACAAGAAAGTTTATTTAGAAAAAGAATGTTCAAATATGATGGGGTTTCAAAAAGTGTTAGAATCGTTTGAGACCATTCTTTGCATGTGTTGTGAAAGAAGCTAATAGTTGCTTTCATTAATAAACACAGCTCACATGAAATAACATTATGACTGAAAGAAAAAATAGCTCATTTTATTCTGAGATAAAGCAGCATGTTTTGGCATGGAATTCTTTAGAGGCTGTCTGCTTTGGTATTGTAATGGAGCCAATATAGTTGAAAGACGATGTTTGGTGTAAAAACAAGTTCTGAGGCTAACCAGTTAGAGACAGGTTTCAGCCTGGTTTATTTCACCAGATTACCTTATACCCTTAAGTGTTCTCAACTGCAGTAACATAAGCACTTATTTGGTGTAGTTAGATGTGTTTTTCTATTATCTGTTAATTGGAATGAAAGTGTGCATGTCTGCATTTTCCATTTCTATTGAGGAGATGTATTTAAAAAAAAAAAAAAAAAGTCTCAAGAAAAATATTGATGTGTTTAGGACTTAATTATATCAGAGGTTTTATCATGAAGAGATAATATAGTTCCTGTCCAGCTCCATTAAGAATTTTAACATTTGCTGCTGTGCCCCTCTTGTATGCCTCGGAATGTGTTGGCTGGAATAATTCCTTTTTCCAATTAATTCTGACATTTGAGATGTGACAAATCCCAGGTTAATCTAAATATGTATACATTTACATAAAAATACAATTTAATTGTTTACCACATTGTTTTACTTTGTCTGTTTCTTGTCAAATTTGGGTTTTTTTAACCACAGACTATAATTATGCAAGCTTCTGAGTCAGAATTCCTTTAGTTAAAATTTTGTTTCTACCTTTTTTAATACTTGCTTCAAACGGTAGCATGTCTGCATGTGAAGCTGTTAGTCATCAGATCGATCCTTCTCAGTGGACCCATTTGCAGTTTGGTCAGTTTCCATTCCAGCCAGTGGTCCACAACTGGTTTATCAAAGGCTGTGGTATGTGCTGTTCTGTCTGTGTGCCACTGGTCCACATCTGGTTCATAAAAGGCTGTGGTATGTGCTGTCCTGTCTGTGAGACAGCACATATAAAAGACTCCTTGCTGCTTATTGGAAAGAGTAACCTATGTGGCGGCAGCAGGTTTCCTCTAAATACATATGTCAGAATGACCATATTATTGACGTCCAATAGCCAATGATAAGATAAAAATCAATGTGCTCTAGAGGCGTTGTTAAATAAAACAGACTTTACTTTTTACTTTACCTTTTTTAATACTTGCTCCAAGTGATGGACCATTACATCTCCCATGCGTATTAACAATTAACAAAAAATCTCTTTCTCTGCATGCAACTGATCTTACTTTATGTGTACAGATTACAGATAATGAGCAAAATCCATTTCACTGTACATGTACAACCTATGTAGTGAGGAATGGCTGACTAACTCCATTCCTTAAAACTAATGGAACCTCGGCTGTTAACACCACCTCGGGACATTGTTTTTAAGGGATGAAGAGTTACAAGACTTATCCTACTTAAAGTATAACAAAATAATTTGTATTCACATACTGATCAATTTTGCTTAAATAATGACAAAACAATGAATGCATTGCATAAAACACAAGACCTAATTCAAAGTAAAGTGTGTTTTATTTAAAATGACAATTCTAGAACACATTCATTTTTATCTTATCATCGGCTACTTGATCTCAATCATATAGTGATTCTGACATATTTTTAAAGGAAACCCGCTGCCACCATGTAGGATACTCTTTCCGATAAGCAGCAAGGGGTCTTATATATGCACTGTCCCACAGTCAGGACAGCACATACCATGGCCTTTGATGAATCAGTTGTGGACCATTGGTTGGAATGGAAAAGACTTAATTAAAAACGACATTTGATTTTTTTTTACCATAAAGAGTTCCTGTTTAGCTTGTAATCAATTAAAATTTTCTTTTAGCTTGCATCAGAATACATATGTCTGATAAAATGTTTAATTTAGCTGAGGCAAACATTAATTTAATATCATGTCAGTGATATTTGGCTAAGCTACAAATATTTCTTCCACTGATAACATAGAAAGATACAACACATAATGTGTAATGTTCTTTATATAAATGAAATGCTTGTTTTTAACAGCCATAATGAGTAAATTATAAATAGAAATGAAAATCTAAATATTTGTATTTTTATGATAATAACTTATGCATGCAACGTTTAATTTTAATTGAAAAATATAATGTAGCTATTTGCCTCAATTGTCATTAAATGTTTTGTCTAAAACTTTAATATTATTAGTTATTTAAAGAAACTAGGCACTTAGAATTAACTTTGTATAAATTATATATTCTTACGACATGTCCAGTTAGTACTTAAGATCCACAAGAATTGTATAAATATAAATTTAAATAAAGTTGTTTTAACTAAAGATATATAATTTTACTTCATAGTTTGAAGATCCACAAATTGAATAAATTTAGTTTATAATTTTGTGTATTCTTCTTCTAATTACACAAGACTGAAAAAAATATAATAATAAACATAAAAAATACTAATAATAATAATTTTTAATTTTTTTTTAGTAATTTGGTATGAGTTGTAATTTATTGTTCTTACTCTATAATCTGTGCTTCCATATCCTACACTTGAACATCTTACTGTGTTGCTGCAACATCCCCAAATTATATTGAATTGTTGCTGACTAATATGATTACCCAAACTGTCTGTAGAGCCTTTTCCAATTTTAAACATGTCCCCACATTATTTCAGCTCAGTGAAATTAAATCTAAGGATGAAAAAGTTGTCAGTCCTTGCGATGTCTGATGCTATCCTCAGTTGTGTTTTGATATAAAAATTCATCTTTGCGAGATGACTGAAGTGTGAAGAAATGACATCTAGTCAGAAATGATGAAATATCCATTTGATTTGGTCATGACTCCTACAGGTGATTAGATCATCATGACATTATTTTTGTAAATGAAAGATTTTTTGCTTCCTGAGCACATGCTCCTGAAAATTAATGTGTGGATGAGGGCCACACACTTCAGTATGATGGATCTGGCTTTCTCTTGGTGATTAATAGCCCCGTACCCTCGTAAATGCTTCTGTGTCCTGCAGATTGCACAGGAATTGGTCTCGGCGTAATTTGGTCTTTATCGTGAGATGTGAATTCATCAACTTTGACATGTTTCAATTTCTGGTGCACCAAAAAGATCCCAAAGTGAAAGGCTTGATCTAGGAGGATTGGTTCACTTCATAAGGTCAGTATCATTTGAATGCATTAAATTAATGCAATCTTTCTTATGCTGCTCTCTTAACCACTAGCTATTCCATTTTCTCTTCTTTGTGTGCAAATTGTAAACTTTATTAATTTAACTTTTTTTATTTAAAACTTGGGACTGGCAGTGAATATCCATCAGCTTCGATGAAAGTTGTAGAAGGTTAAAGAATGGGTCAGCATAGGTTAACCAAATGGGGTCGTGGTTGCACCTGTGGATGGTGATCTCAATGCATCTTTTTTTTTATGAAATGAAATGATTATTTTTTAAATGTGTGTTTTAAATGGATAACAGAACTTGAGTTTGAGCAATTTTCAATAGCTGACTGGAAAGAAAGAAAGGATTGTTTGTTTAATGATGTCTTAGGACATTGTTTATTTAATAGCTTTTATGTTTCAAACATTTACAACACATGGTCTTCACAGGTACTGCTACCGCCACATAGGCTACTGTTTTCAGTTAGCAGCAAGGGATCTTTTATATTTGATTCCAACAGACTTGACAGCACATACCATGACTTTGTTGGAGAAAGAAATTATCCAGTTAACTAGCTGACTAGATTACAACAAAGCTAATTATATAAAGATTGTAAAACACTAAACGGTTATTTCTGTAGTTTTTATGAGCCTCAGTGGTAGGACATCAGTTTCAAGTTGAAGACAGTGGTTCAAAACCCATTGGTGGCTGGCTTACACTTCCACTTCAACCTTGATTCTTAGTTTAAACTGTGTCCACATGTGTTAAAAGAGTAGATTGAACTGTAGATCATGGCTGAACCATCAACGAGAAACTGGGCCTTAATGTCAAAATGACCAAATGTTTAACATCGAACAGATCAATTAATAAATCAAATCAACATACTCTAATGATGTCATTAATCAAATCAAGAACAAATTCTGCAGGAGGTTGATTGACTGTAAGGTTGTGTTAATAACTCCCCAGCACAAACAAAGAATACTAGTTATTAGGGGTCATACTAGAGTTGAATTAAACATAGTTTAAAATAAATCTGTGTACAGAGCTGATTTACAATAAGAAAAACTACACAATATGTATAATAAACAATACAGTAAATACGAATGTTGGTAAATCTGCAGGAGGTATAGGCAAAATCATTAAGATCTGTATCATGAATTACTGCAGAAATAGTTCTATCAAAAGAAAATGTTTTATCAAAAGATGAGCATACCCTGCCCAATGAGGTGCATCTGTCAAATGCAGTCCACAACCATTTCATGGTAAAAGTTGAAACACAATAACAAATAGTTTTAAATTTTGGTTCTGAAAACAACTGTGATGATAGTTTTTTTTATTTTGCTTATGTTACAAATATACCTTAAGTCTGATATCTATTAAGTGCTAATTAAACAATGTGCCTGGGTGTCATCAAACAAACATATTTTTCCTATAGTAACACTTAATGAGTTCGACTAAAAGCAACACACATCAATATGGTGCTAAAAGGTTGTAAAATACAACAGAATGTTCTGTTGACAGTGTTTTATTATTTAGTAGCGCCAGAGTTTGTCACTGTATGATCTTCTCTCAAAGTAAGCATGAATACCAATAACACAATTGCTTTTATTGAATTGCTAAAATGTGTGTGATCTAACAACTGCGATAGAGCCAACTGTACAATTTCTTTTATTGAACTGATCAGAATGTGTGTGACCAAACGACCAAGATGAAGCATGGTGGCGGCGGTGCACTTTGCAGCTTGTTTGGTAAGAATACAAATGAACAACTGTAGGAAGAGATTATTTTCTCATTACTGCTGATTTCACCTTGTTCCTTATGGATATATTGATGCAGAGCCATCACACCAGCCTTTCCTTATTGACATCTTAGAGTTCTTTTCCAACTACTAGCGATTAACAGCCGACCAGTAGAACGTATAGCACAGACATAACTTGAATTGTGTGTGATTAACGTGTGCTTATTTTCATCGTCGGCTGCATGGTTTAGGTGATTATAGAATAATTTTTGAGATCTTGCATTCTGTGTTGCTGTTCCAATAGACTGATTCTGGGACTTGTGGTGCAAGGAATGGTAATTATAGTAGTTTAGTACAATTAATTAGCAAGCTGGTAGGAAGATGGGGCAGCAAATGTCATTCTCCCAGGGTGTGTCTTCAGGGTGAGGTTAAAGGTTTTTGTACATGGTTTCTTGTTTTATTTTACTCTGCACATAACCAGAAAAACATGTTTCTTAGGATATACAAATTAGACAGGAAAACTAAAACAAAGTGTATGTGATTTTTGGATGTCACAGACCTACAATATAGATATCACATTGTAATTGTAATACCTCAATTTTGAAATATTATAATTCGTTATAATGGCTACCCGGTACATCATGCAATTGTGATGACATCAAAAGTTGGTACACTGAATATTACATGTTAGTTGCTAATGAATAAAAACGTAGCTTTAACAATGTCTGATACTGGTATTTTGAAACAGGTGATTAAAAGAAAGTATTATTATCTAAGATTAGTGGAATTTTAAAGGTTTTGGGTGGGGGAGATTGAAAGTAAATGTTGAGGTCTAAGATTAATGGAATGAAGAAAATAAAAGTTGGGCAAATGTCGGTGGGGAACATTCTTTTACATGGTGGCACAATTTTCTTCTTTAATTCTCTTGACTGTAATTACCAATAATGGTCTATAATTAACAATAAGCTATTGTTGATAAATATTACATTTTCCCTTCCTTTGTGTGTGAGTTGACATATGTACTTGATGTCTGAGAACTAAATTGATTTGGTAATCCCATGTTGATCTGTGATTTATGTACCAGACAAACCGTCTAATTACCAGTTGGCATTCAGAGTATACCAGCACATCTTTATTCCCATATGCATCCGGTTTACAGACAGTCCACTACTAACCTCGTTTGTTTAAACACAGACATACCAAACTCTGTTAGTGTTGGTGCCATATAGATAGGTTACAGATTTTGTCAAGTAAGTTCAACTGACTATGAGAATAGACATGCTTGATGTACCCAATGACAAAATAGTATATTTCATTTTTAAAAACAGGAATAACAATGTTGTTGCTATAGATAAATTGCACTTTTGATCAAATAATATTAATTAACTATGGGAATAGTGGTGATTTAGATTCTGTGCAATATTTTCACATGCCAGAATGATATTTTTAGTAATATGTAAAAACAGGAATACCAATGTTGTTGCTGTAGATAAATTGCACATTTGATCAAACAATATTAATTAGCTATGGGAATAGATGTGCTTTGGATTGTCATTTGGTAATATTTTCACATGGCAGAACAATATATTTAATAGCAATAAGCTATTTGTCTTGAGGTTTAATGAGGATGCATGTCCCAGGTGAATCAGTAAATTGCTTTTCTCAGACTAGCTGACGTTTGTGGTAAGCTGATATATTGTTCATAGACAAGTTTATATCCTTGAAGAATTTCTTTAATATACACAATCCAACTTGGTTATTAACCTATATTTGATAAAGATAAGTGATGATTAACAGAGTAGAAAGAGACATTGATACTTGTGTTCATCTGTTCATGGAACTAATAGCAAAAGTTCATGGTGATCCTAGACTTGATAAATTTGTCACAGTCTATAAGTTACAAGGTCCATATTTATGATATCCTCTACGAGGGTTACTGGGCACATACAAATGATTTTTTTGTTGGTAAGTGCATTTTTGAAGAAAAAGTGGATTTGCATATTTTAAAGTTGACATAATCTTTATAATTAATAGGATATTAATTGCCAACATTCTTGATGAAGAAGGACAGTCATTGTTCAAATAGTAAGTGCTCTGATATTCATTTTGGTGTATTCAAAACATTTCATTTATTTAAAGGAAAGGATTAGTTGTTTAACGACACCGCAGTTCATTGTTTATTCAGTGGCTATTAGCTGTCAGACATATTGTGTTTTGTGATTCATATTCTTCAGAGGAAATCCACTATAATCACACATCTTCTTATTCATTTATTTAAATCAAGGAAAAAATCCCTTTGGTAGGCAATGATCCATCCTTATGACAGCTGTATTAATTTACTTTCACTACATAAAAACAATGATTCCGCTAATATTTTACTGTCAAATCTACAGCTTTCTTTATTACACTCTTTAAATCTAAAGCTACGCCATATAACCTTCATTTTTTTGGGTTCATAGTTTTGGTAACATTACAGATACTGTTATAAAGCCTGCAAAGTTCGTTTATGGAAATATTGATCTGAAGATATCTTGGAAATGGGTTTTATATCTGTTTATCTGTAAAACTCTACTTGTCTACAAATTGGAATGCTTGAGTGAGTGACGGAGAGTTTTCCTGACCCTGGTGTCACTGTAGCTCTTGGCAGTAATTGCTTGCCTGTTATGATGGGTTATTGCCAAATGATGGCCAATCAATATGGACATGTAAGTAACGACAACACAATGTTGTCCTCTCATTTGGTAATCACATTCGTTATTGGATCAAGTAATGCAGAACACTATTTACACAAGCCTCAAGGATAGAGGTATGATGGCTTTAAAATGGATGTCTAGGCTGGCCTCAGCACTTGACCCTGAAAGTATGGTGGCCCAAATATAAAATTGTTTTCATTTTTGTTTGACCAAACATATTTTAAGTAGCTCAGAAACGATAGTATGACTGCCCAAATAAGAGAAATGAAGAACATTAGTGCATAATTTTTAGAAAGATAGATATCTGAGTGTTTTAATTTGGCAAACTGGCATGTTACTTTCAGCATTACATTCAGCTAAATGAACCTTCAGTCCCTTGTGGGGACTTGGCAAACTGGCACTTTTGAGCCTTGCTTGATCTGACAGTGGCAATATGGGGTGAGCTCACTGGTCAGACCTGCAAGAGGTTATTGGAACAATCCACTGGAATGTCTGCCTAAGATGTGATGGGTCATTGAATTGATCCATTTCAGCAGACCTATTGGGCTATTTTGTTCCAGCCAGTACACCTAACTGGCAGATCCAGGATTCCTCTGAAGATCATGAGATACAAATGCTGTGTTTGACACCTAATAATCACTGATTAACCAGAATGCTGGCTGGGGTGTCGTTACACAATCAGAACAATCCTCAGTAGACCTGTTTGTTTCTACTTCATCTTCTTCTGTGTTCAGTAATTTCTTACTGACACGTATCAGCATTCATCTGACATTCGTCCAATGTTTCCTTGCATTTTGCAGGCACAATATTTCACGCGAACTGCCGTTATGTTTGCATGTCGGTTACGCAAAATTAAATTTAAGCGAACTGCAAATCGGTTATGTTGTGACGTGTAGATGTTCAGAAATTGTAATTTGCAAACTTCACAATTACAGGAAGTTTATTCAAGCAGACGTACAAGTATACCGACAAATGTTTTAGACTGATTTTTAGATAGTCTACAATGTTATATTGCAACAGTTGTAACTTGCGACCGGCCTAAACAAAAAATGCTGAGTATAGAGTTGAACCAAAAGTTTTAATGAAATGTCCACAGATGCTGGGGATGACTAAATTATCTGCTACTATTTCTTCTTCAGGAATATAATTATGCCAACATAATATTGGATTGCCTATAATTTTACAAATGCTGAAAATGGTTTTAACATAAACAGGTCTTAAAAAAGTTCTAAAATACCCACATCGCAGAATGAGTTTTAAAAAAACAAACATTTGGAACATTACTGTAGATAAAGTGAAAGAAGCTTGGACACCACGAAACGAAAAAAGGAATCTGGAAGTGTTCATAATTTTTTTAAATTGTTTTCTTTTGTATTTTGTTTTAACTTTGAGCTAAAAGTTATCTAATTAAAACATAATTTCAACATAATTTTGAGGTAACCAATGAGGTAACCCACTGGTTACGCAAATATAATTCAGGTAACCCACTGGTTACACAAATATAATTTACATAACCGAAATGACGTGAATCGACTTCCAGTTACCTCAGTGTACGAAATATTGTTCCCTGATTTTATATCCTCCTACAGTTTTGTCTGGATTATTCTGGAACTTGGTACATGTATGTCTTCTCTCTAGTATGACTGTCTATTTCACAAACTAATATAGAAATTTTCAAAGTATATTATTTAGATGCAATATGCTCTGTTGTAATAATCTTCGTCATAAATAATGGTGTTAGGAGGGGTTAGATAAACTTTTAAGATGCTTAAAGAAGCATGCATGCTTTACCAATGGACAAGTCTTGGATAAAGTAAAATGTGAGGTCATAACTGCAGTGAGTCTTGTCAAGTTGTTCACAAATTATTTTAAGAGTGAATCTTATAATTATTAAATAATTAAAATTGTTTTGTTGTTGTTGAATGACATCATTAGAGCACATTGATTTGTTAATCATTGGTTACTGGATATCAGACATTTGGTAATTCTGACATGCAGTCTTCAATTGAAACCAGCTATATTTTTCCATTACACTGTAAAAGATCTTTTTTACTCACTGTCTGAGGCTGGCTCACACTTGACCACATGTCAAAATAACGTTTGATATACAATAGCCAGTAATTATTAAATCAGTGTACTCTAATGGTGTCATTAAACAAAACAAACACAAAACAAGCACTTCCCTCAGGCAGGAAAGCATGTACCATGGCCTTTAAATATACCAGCCATAGGAAACTGGTTGGGAAGGGAATAAACCCATTTACAGAATGAGTCCACAACTGGGTTTGATCCTCTGTCAATTGAGTTGGTTGGTTGTATTTATTTTCATGCTTATATGAAAAAACGTTCAAGCACACTGTCCTGGGCACACAACTCCTCTTCCTCTGCTGTCTGTCCATGACAGAGGTTAGTTTTAGTAGGAAAGACGAAACCCACTGCCACCACACTAATGCAGCTACTCTTATCGATAAAGAGCAAGTGATCTTTTATATGCACTATCCCACAGACATGATACCACATACCAATGCCTTTGATAAACCATTTGTGGACCACTGGTCAGTGTAATTGGTATAAACTTACCCACTGAGCCTTGTGAAGCACTCACTATGGGTTGGAGTGGATACTGAGATTAAAAATCCCATGCTTCGACCAAGATTTGATCCCAGTACCTATAAACCACACGTCCGATAGCTTAACCACTGTGCCACGGAAGCCGGTTGTCAATGGAGTTATCTCCCACCCCCATACACAGTAAAAATGCTGACCTATCATTTGCAACTTATTTTGAATGTAATCTAACATGAGATCATAGCCTAAGTGAATCCTGACCAATGATTCACAACTAATTTAAAGATCAGCACACACACACAGCCTAACCAAGCGCAGAGTTGTTTCTCCAACTAAAAAACCAAAATAAATCAAATCAGACGGTTCTAAGTAACATGTCTCCATTATTCTGCTAATGACAGTTAAATGCATGAATATTGCTGAATAGAGCTGGGGAAACCAGACCAGTAATCTGATTTCCTTCTACAAGTAAGTATTGGAAACATAGAAGATTATATTAATTACTGGTATTTTTCTACTCTGATTCAAATCCCGACTTTTCCCAAAGCTATCATTGTTACGAGTATTGTGAAGACAAAAGCAAATTCTATCAAGATTTACATGCATGCATTAGCCGTTTACAATGGGGATTTGTCAACTGGAACTCAAGCACTCAGGTTCTCTTTTATTGCATTTGGGGTTTTGCTGAGTTTGTTGAAATGGTGATTAAGTTGAAATTATCATACAAAACAGTGTATTTAGTTTAGGAAGTTGTATTTGATTTGAGGAATTAAATGTGTTTTTGTCCAGATGTCAAACTCCTTGATTCTTATTTATGTTACAATTTCCCATTTAATTTAAGTAAATTATACCCAATAGAGTGAAACATTCTAAAAGTGGGATTCCCAAATGATGGAATTTACAAATAATGAGTTATTAGAAAGGTCATTCATTGTTGAGGCTCGGTACGGGAGACATCTTAATGCTGTGATTATATTTTGATGTTGCATAGGACATCATCTGAATTTTTTTTTAATCTTTACTTCAAATAGATAATTATGTTTCTGGAGGTCTGCACAGTAGTTGAAATTCTGGCTGAGTTGTGATTGGTCAGTGGATCAAATCCAAAATCCAAAAAGTGGTCCACAATTTGTTGTTGATGAAATGTTTATTGTTGATAAAAGGTTTGTTGTTGATGAAAGGTTTATTGTTGATGAAAAGTTTGTTGTTGATGGAAAGTTTGGTATGGGCTGTACTGTGCTACTTATAAAAGACCCATTATTGCTAATCAGAAAGTAGCCAATATGGCAGAAATGGCTTTACATAAATCAGTGTGTATTTAGTATTATTTCAAACTGGCCCTACACAGTTTGACATAAGGTCTAGCTGACCACATAAATATTTTATACAAGTTTTTACCAACCTGTGAAAATAATGGGGGCAGGATTTCACATGGTACATATACATGTGTAAATAATGCAGGATTTGAATCAGCTGGACAAGTTTGTGCAGAATATGACATTCTGCAGTCTTTACATTGTTAGCATCAGATCTGTCTAGAATCTTTTTCATTCTCAGTTTAAACAATCAGATTATTGCAGTCATCACATCATGCCAACTTGTCATTCATATATCAACACCAGTGTGTTGTTTTATATCTAATAAATGTTTTACAGTTTCAGAGGATACCTTGAAAACAAAATTGTGTCCTTTAAATAGATAGAGCGGTTTTCTTTTAAGTAAATGATTTTGCTCAACAAATCTGAATATCACTGATAAGACACTGTCAGAACACCCCCCCCCTCAGCAAAAGCAGAAGGGAATCAAACAATCAATTTTCATGACAGCAATCAATTGACATTTTAAAACATTTTCCAAATACAGTTAGAAACATGTTTCTTTTTTCTTTTTATGAAGATTTCAATGTCTTGAAACATTTCAATAGATAAAGTGGTTATGTGGATGACTATATTATTGCTATTTAGGAAGTATTCCACAAAATCTAATAAAAATTGGTATGTGCCTGTTCACCAATTCTGTTCCATCAATTAGAAATAACAATTCTTTATAAAAATTAAAAATTAAATCTTCTAGATGACTATACTAAGAGATAGAGCTATAATTGCTACACATGTCAATCATCATATACACTATAGGTTAAAACACATCAAAGACAGAAAATGATTATATTTGACAAGGCTTTTTTCACACAAAAAGTATACCAATTTGAAAGGCAACCTATAAAGGGACTTGATAAGGAGGCATTAGATGAAATAAAATTGTATGCAATTACTTACTAGGTAAAATAATATTTTACTGCAATAACCACTTACACATATCACCAAAGGTAAAATAGTATATGCTATCAAAAATGGTATGATAAGACTTAGATAAGATGCAGTTTAGATGATTGTTACCTAAAGAACTGGAACTGTTTTATTTGGAAATTGTTTTTCTGTGATCAGGGAATCTGTCATCTTGAGTTTCTATCAGCTATATTGGTATCTGACTGCCTGCCAGATAATGTAAACAAATGTAAACCTGATCTATGGCTGTGTAAGACTACAATACAAAACAACAGTTGGTGTTGAAATAAGACTGACACAAGTTAGCAAGAGTTGATGAAAGCAGTAATTATATTGTTTAGACTGGCATAAAAAACACAGTAAACAAGATCCAACTTAATGCCAGCTAGATGTGTATGTGTCTTTAACAAACTGAAAATAACTTGGAGTTGCTACTATATCTTCAAGATTACTATCTTAAATACATAGTTTTTTTAAACAAACAATTGTTACTGCTGGGATTTATAACATTTTAATCTTAAAACCATTCAGATAGGATAAACAATAAAAATAATTAGTTCTTATATCAATGTTTACTAACTTAACTATACATTGATCCTGGTGGGGATAATGTTAAGTTTTGTTATGATAATAAATACTGTAATTAACTTTCTAAAGTTTATTTGAAGGCTTGTAATTTTCTCAAACTTTTGTGAAAGGGGTCAGTAATACCCAAAAGTAAGACAATGCTAATTCAGTCCCATACTCAGAAGAGGGTGTGATAGTTTGGCATGTGCACCCAAAGCTCCCACATTAAATAAAAAGTAAGGTTTGTTCTATTTAATGACACCTCTAGAGCACATTGATTTTTATCTTATCATCAGCTATTGGACATATATCATATGGTCATTCTGACATATTTATTTAGAGGAAACCCGCAGCTGCCACATCAGCTACTCTTTCTGATAAGCAGCAATGGGTCTTTTATAAGCAACATCCCATAGACAGGACAGCACATACCATGGCCTTTGGTGAACCAGTTGTGGACCACTGGTTGGAATGGAAAATACTCCAAACTGCAAATGGGTCCCACATTAAAATGAAAAATTGTGTTAAAATCATAGTATTAAGTTCACATTTCTTTGAGAGAGAGGGAGGGAGGGGGAGAGAAAGAGAGAGAGAGAGACAGAGAGAGAAATTTTACCTGTTGGAAGTCCAGCAAATCTCAATAAAACTATCTACCCTAGAAAAAGTTCCAAAAGTTGTTAAAATTAATAATAAATGTTTCAGTTTTATTTCAATTAATGTTATGGTCAATGTAATTACTTAAATAAATGCTGACATCTACATCCAATTACTTAAACAAATGTTATGGTCTAATACATGAATTATTTATTACACAATATAGGCAGATAATTATACCAGTCTGCATACCATTAGGTAAGAGACCCAGATACTCCCTGATTGTCCCCAATTGTCCTCACCAGGCTACTGCCACTGCCTTTCTCACAGACACTGCCCGGGGACGTGGGGCATCATTTTGTTTGTGAGGACAAGTCATCAATGTTGTTGACAGTCTGGCTTAGTTCGTGCATGTTCTCCGCTTTACCTTATTCTATTGTACCACTATCTGATGATGCTGCAGGCAAGGTTAGCTTCACTTAACCAGGTGCTTTATGTTGTTTGAAGTTTTCAAGTAAATGTAGCGGAAATCCCTTGTTTTGTGCCATCACGACTCACAGGATTTTTAAGTCTGTTTCAAAATAGAGATGACATTGTGTGGTTAGAAATGACATGAATAGTGTTATTTCAAGAATCAATATTATTAAAGATAACACCATATAGTTGGAAGTAACACTTAATAGATTTATTTAAAAAATCAATAATATAAATAAATGCATTGTGTTAAAAGCAAGAAGTTTTTCTAATCTTTAAATAATACATTTAACAGTACATTCTTTCAACCTGCATCTGTCTAAGCAGGAACGAGATTTAGCTCAAATGGTAGAGTGTCTGGCTGTGAAGGTATCGATCATTGGATCGATCCTTCACAGTGGACTCATTTGGAGTTTGGGCTATTTTCTGTTCCAACCAGTGGTACACAACTGGTTCATCAAAGGCCTATGGTGTGTGTGCTGTCCTGCCTGTGGAACAGTGCATATAAAAGATCACATGCTGTCTTATCGGAAAGAGTAGCCTATGTAGCAGCAGTGGGTTTCCTCTAAATAAATATGTCAAAATTACTATGACTGACATATGATAAGATAAAAATCAGTGTGCTCTAGAGATGTCGTTAAACAAAACAAACTTTCCTTTTCTGTCTAAGCTAGAAATCTGTATAAACATTATAAATACAAGACCTCTTTATAACAATCACCTGCCTATATAGGCCACTTAGATAATATTACACTTAGATTATATATCTGTATGTTTCAAGCTGTACGTAAAAACCACCAGCTTATAATAGCTACATTTAGTAGGTTTGTATAGACAGGTTTGACTGCATTTTGTTTAATTGCCAGTTGGATTATGAAATTGGATTTTTTTTTATCTTAAACTTTCTCAACCAAAAAAAATGTCTAAAATCAAATATATATCATTAGTCTCATAGCATAAGTGCCTAACTCATATTTTGCCCAAAGTGAGATATCTACATAATTGAGGTCCCTAACACTGAATTTGTTCACATAGATGTTCGGAGTTACCATTTGAATACCATTAAAAGGTTATTTCATGTTTGATAAAGAAAGTGTTTTTCCCTTTTTTCTCAAAAGCTTTAAAAATGAGTTAAGGAATTAATTATGTCATGAGACTAATGCTATTATTTTCTGCATTGGCCGTGTTTGGCAAAAGTGAGCATATGGTAAACAAAACATCTCTTTTTTTTCTTTTTAAGTTCACATCTCTCTCACCCTTTCATGCCTTACTGATTTAGTTCCAAACTGGTTTATAAAAAAACCAATTCCAATCTGACATTGTCTAAAAGTCTGTACATTTATTTGGTGCCTCAGTAACTGAGTATAGAGACAGTCTACTGAATTTGAATTAATTTTGTTTAAGCTATCCAGTTCCACACATCCCTATGTTTCTGATTGTTCCAGTGATTGCAGTAGATCAAAATAAATTTTACCTCTGGGTGTTGGAGAGCATGTCTTTATTGTCAATTTGGTCTATTATAAGATTTGGTTTCATGAATTATACTGCCCCTGTGTATTATTTAGAAGTAAACCAATCTATATTATTGTCTATTACAACAGGAAAAGCTATCTGGAGATCTTCATATAGAAATTAATGTTAAAACATTTAGAATATTGCTTGAATATTTGATCCTTGTATTATTAAATCAATATCATTACATCTTTTATGATGGTGACATTTCATACACAGTACAGACTTTATTAATACATACACATACATTGTTTTAATCTTAAAGTACTTGTGAAATGATTCAGTAATTGCAAAGATGATTAGGTGGAGATGGCAGTATTAGTGATCATTATGTCTTCACCTTGTTTTTCATCTTGCTTCCCATCAAATCTATGAGATTTGGGCAGCAAGTATGGTTTGTTCAAGAGATGAAGTGTTAGAATGATTATTCATTCACATGGTTGTTATGCAGTTTTCAATCTGAAAAACTACAAATTTGTTTCCTAAAATACAACTTAAATTAGTTGAAATTAATTTTTTAAATCTTCATGCCTTCATTGTCAATGCATAACCGCTAATACACAACCTATACATAACACTGTTTAGCTGAGCAATGAAAGTTTTGTCTCATTCCAAAATTTATGTAAGTATAATTAATTTGAAATAATGTTCCAAACATCTTTGGTGTAAGGTGTTTGTATATTTCTTTTAAAGAAAATTATTTTAATCAATGTTACGTGTAAATGTAATTTCACTAAATCACAAATTTCCATTAACTACCATATGTCACCCATAGCATACACCACACTACAAATCATAAATCAGTTTCGCTAGCACACATTTATTTTCATATTCGCTAAAAGTGATCAAAGCTGAGATAAAATTAATTTGGAATGCAGCTGTGTTGTGCGTGCAAATGGTGATGTTGGCAGCAGTCAGTTACCACCAACTGACCACAGGACAGGTGTGAGTGGTCAGTCTTCACTTTGATCATACAGACAAGTCCGGATTGATTATTGTAGTGTCAGAGCTTGGCCATATTGGTTTGCACATGACTGTGAGAGATAGCAGCTGACCATGGTCTATCTTGTTCATCTGAGATGCTGGTGGTGCAGGGTGTAGCCGAGGTGGAGGCTGAGTACTGGATACAGGAGAATTCTGTTGTTTCATGATGTTGGTCAGTTTACCTAGTCTGAATGTCTTGTATGTGGTTATCTTCATCGAGATAAATTACAAATTAGGAGATAGTGTTGTTAAGTATTGTACAAGTCATGCATACAAATGTCATCTTGAATTAAATACTTAATTGTTCAAAAATGTGTCTCATTGCTCAGGATTTAGTTGAGTTTGTGAGTCCCTAAATTTGCATAGGACACGCCTAATTTTATAAGATATAACTTCAATGGTCTCCTCAAATATTTCTCTGTTTCATCTGTTATAAACTGTAGATCCCAAATAATGAATGGGGCTCGCTAGATGTACAAACAGGGAGTCTTGTGATACTTCTAATGTTTCATCTCAAAATTCTGCAATCTGTTGTATTTTTAAGAGGTCATCGAATGATCCAATTCAGGTCCTATCAAGTTTAGTTTCATCACAACGAGTGCTCAATTACTCATGTATAACAATGTCCATTGTAGAAGAAATAGTGCCTTCAAGAGAGCCATGGGTTGAAATTAGGCAAACAGCAAATATCACCTTCAGTATTTAAGGGTGATCATAGAAAATCATTTCCTTCAGCTGATGGTTGTCATGTGCTGAGGTCATAATCAGAAACAATGGATGAATGATAGTGCAATATAGTATTATCAGCAGGGGTAAAATTAATAGGGTTTTGCAGCAGTGGTAATGGGGATGAATGGTCAACGCTGAAGTACCATTAGAAAATTCAATACCTGAAAAACTGTATTTCTTCTATGGATCTGGTTAAAATAGGAAAGAAAATCACCTTAGGGTCCTTTAAGTAAGATTGATCCACAAGCTTCTTACACGTCAGATGGATTTATTAGTAGATGATTTGAGGTTATCATTTTGAGTTTGTCATAAGGATTGATCATACGCCTTGCACATCATGGATTTGCTAGTAGATGATTTAAAACTGGCTAACACTCGGAGTTTGTCATAAGGATTGATCATACACATCTTGCACATCATGAATTTGCTAGTAGATGATTTAAAACTGACTAACACTCTGAGTTTGTCATAAGCATGATGATTACAGGTATTGGTATTGAGTGGTGGTGGTGGGCTGAAATAGACTGATCAATGACACGCATCTACAACCTGTGATTACTGTCGCAGGCTATAGCATGTAATCAGCACACCATTGTCCACCAGTCTGCTATTGATGCTGCTGTCAGTCTCCACTTCATTTTCATCCCAACATAATCACATAGAAGAAAAATACATATTTCATTTGGAGTTTTCCGATGCTGTTATTATCGTTTGCTTTCACCTATATGTGATTTATGTTGTCAGATTTATCGATTACTTGATCTTCTAACCTGGCAGTTGTAGAGGTTGTGTTTTTATTGTTTTTTCTTCCTGTATTAATATAGCAGTCTATTGAATGGAAAGAAATACATTTTGAAACTATATATCAGGGCCGGCATAGCTGGGGGGCAAGGTGTGATTTGCCCCCCCTCCCCCCAAATAATCTGGGGCACCCTTTTTTTATGACAATATTTATGTTGTAGGTGCCCTTCAAATGGTGCCCCTATTCAGTCTTGCCCTCTCAATATTTAAACAGCTGCGCCGGTACTGTACATAAGTGTGGGTACTGTGTATATGGTACAAACATTTAGCATGCATGTGAACAGTAAAACCTTGGAAGGAACCTACTGCTACCACATAAGCTGTTTATGCTACCACATAAGCTGATTGATACACATAAAGAAGAGCAGAACATAAAAGCTCTTTTCTTCAAATAAAATCAGAAACTTGGTTTGACTGAAGTTCTGGTGAATTTTAGTAAAGACTTTACAAGCTTAAATATTGTTATTGGTATTGATTTGGTAGAAGGCACTGACATGATTTAAACAATATATGTTTAAATCTAGTTATAATGTTGTATATTTTGTGTTTTTATTAACCTAATCCATTTGATTACATTATGAAAATAGGAGCATGAGATGGACAGCTATAAACCCTTAATCTAATTTTAATGAATTTTTACAAGAATAATCCTTAAATGAAGGGTTGAGAGACACATTTATTAAAATGAAATTCTCTCTGTCACCAGAAGACCCATGTGAGGGACCTTAGGGAAATTTGAAATATCTGTAGAAATCCCCTTCACATGAAGCATTACTTCTAATGCTGTAACGTGTGACACGCAGCATCCATCAACATGTCACATGAAATTTGGTGCACTTGTCTCGGGTGTGACACTATTGATCAGCAGTGATCTTGTTCAGATTTTAACCTCTGCTGATTGAGTGATGAATGCAAGTAGTCATTGTCTTTTATCTGCTCGTCCTGTGAAGTTAGTGAGTGCTGTTGTTATAACAGTCCCTTGAGACTGTATTCTAGTATATCTACCAGATAGGGCTCAGTGTACTGTTGTTATAACAGTCCCTTGAGACTGTATTCTAGTATATCTACCAGATAGGGCTCAGTGTACTGTTGTTATAACA
>JAULBS010077988.1:0-19773 GCA_032355785.1 Symmetromphalus regularis
TAAGCGAATCCGCTTAACCTTGCTTTGAACAACTCGGCCCTGATATTAAAGTTGTTGTTTTTTTGAAGAAGAACCCATCATATACGGACTATTGATAGAAAAAAGTGTCATATTATTAAATCAAATAACATGGAATCGCATTTTTACGTTAATATCGTGATCGTATTAATTTCAAGATCTATTTTATTATATACCAGTACGTAAGTTGTATCATGTGTTGTTTTTAATAAAATATAAAGAGCAGTTATCACACTAATAGTTTAATGTTTTTTGTTTTGTTTGAAGAACCTATCATATAAGCACTACTGTTAGAAATAAATGCATCATATTATTAAATCAAATAACATGAAATCGCATTTTTTGTGTTAATATTGTGATTGCATTAATTTCAAGATCAACAGTATATAATGCACACAACAATAAAAAATGATTCTCGTCCTATGTTTCTATTGTCGGAGGTCCATTTATCACTGTCTCCATGGTTTGACCTCGTTTGAGATATTCCACATATTTGCGACAATTCGTCAAGCCACATTGGCAAAGTAATCTGCATTGATGTCTTGGCGTGGCCTGCAGGAACCGTGCTAACCATCAAAGCCGATCCAGTGCTTGGTGATATTGGTCGTCTGAAGGAAAATCAATGTCGTAGTCAAAGCAGTATTCACAAGCTATTTATAGAAGTCGGTTAAACTGATCTTGTTTCCTCATGTCAAAGAAAAACCTGATTTACTGATTATATTTATGGATGCCAAAGACCTCAATTATTTATGTGTATTATACATTTTTGTATATGTTTATTACATATGTGTATTATATGTGTGTATTTTGGATCGATTCTTCTCTGTGGATCCATTTGTAAGTATAATTGGACCAAATCAAATCCCATTGACGACCATAGTAACATTTCATAATAAAAGTAATAGAAACAATGTTTCAAACCACTGGACCAGTGTACACATATTCCCATTGACGACCATAGTAACATTTCTTAATAAAAGTTATAGAAGCAACGTTTCAAAGCACTGGACCAGTGTACAGACATAGTGTGGCGCCTGCCATTAACTATGACTCAAAGAAAATATACTGTCACATAGCATTTTAACGACTTACAAAGTGTTTTCATTAGACACACTCAGTTTCGCACAAAATGTCATTTGCTAATTCTTTTTTTACCACCCTGTATCAACAAGTACCAAGTGTCACTGATGTAATAATTATTCTGCTAAAAAAAGATACTGAAATTAATGGGTATATGCTATAGTATTTACAAAATACCCACTGCCTCGTATATCTACCAATCATAGCTGAGGTTTCATTCATTACGGATAGATTTGAACCTCGAACTCTGACCTGTAAAATCAAGTGATTTGGTACGATGCAACATAAAGGCGTCGTTAAAACACTTTCAGTATATAAAACAACGGCATTCTCTATCCTCTTTGTGAGGGAAAATGTATAATTATGAAATATCCCTTTGTGATAGGAGATAGGTTGGCTAATTGTATTTATTTCTGTGCTGTCTTTCCAGGATAGAGGTTAGTAAGAGGGACGAAACCCGTTGCCGCCACACTAATGCGGCTACTCTTATAAATAAGCAGTAAGTGATCTTTTATATACACTATCCCACAGGCAGGGTAGCACATACTATGGTCTTTGATAAACCAGCTGTAGACCACTGGTGGGTGTAAGTGGTATACACCTACTCACAAGTCCGGTTTTAAACCTTGTGCGGCCCGGGGCACTTTAGGTTTGGGGGCCCCATAACATAGAAATTAAATTATATGACAAATATTTTTTTTTACCGAAAATGAATTATAAACCATATTTTTTTCCAAAAATGAATATGTTAAGAACTTTAGACAATTTATCAAGTTATTCAATGCCTGAAATAAGTAGCCCGGGGCCCCAGTCTTTGTATTTTCGGAAGATCCCCCCCTCCCCACTTCCCCACTTTGTTAATTCTTTCTAATAACAGAACTAATTTTATAATTATTACATGTTTTATAAAGGAAGTCCTTTATCGGGGGAGGGGGGGGGGGGCGTCTGGCATGGTGACCCAGAGTAACTGACCCCTTATAAATCCGACCCTGCTACTTACTGAGCCATGTGAAGCACTCTCTCTGGTTTGGAGCCTATAACTGAGATGAAAAACCCCAAGTCACCAGAGATTTTTCTGTTTTTTAAATTCTATCCTGTAAATATGATTGGTTCTAACATGGCTTTAGAGAAAATTTAAATAAAATTAAACAAATATATTATTTTAAAAAATCAATTTGTTCCAAAAAGAAAGTAGAAGAATCCGCAATGAGAAACACGAGAAAGTGTGGCCTCACGTTTGTCTGATGAAGATAAATATTTATTAAAAATAATGCAAGTTAAAATGAGATTAAAATTTTTTTTAAAAAAATAAAACACCAACAATATTTAATACATAACAACATTTTAATTTTTTTTAAAATACCATGAAATATAATAAAGTACAAATATATATATAATTTTTTAATAAAGTGTAAATAAATTATATAAAACAAGTCTAATTTCCTACTTATTTTTGTATCTGTTGTACTAATGTTGTAACATCACATTAAGACCCACCAACAACCTGTTATCTAATTAATATCAAAAGGTACAGATCTGTTTAATATGCTCTCAACACATGGCCGTATAGCTAAAACACTGGGTGAGATAGAGGTGATGAATTTTTTTTTTTTTATGTAATTTTTTTTAAAGTGACTACAGACAACATTTTTGTCTCTAGATGTCATAATATACTGATGCAGGTCCGTAGTAACAAGGATCAGTAAACCCCCCCCCCCTCCCCCATCCCCAATGTCCAGTTAAGACAAAGTTGGCGAGTTCGTAAATTGTTTCAGGATAAACTAAAGTTTGCAAGTAATGAAAATTAAGTGGATTTTAATTTTTAAAATCTTTATTATTATTATTATTATTACTGTCATTATTATTATCATTATTACTACCATTATTATTATTATTATTACTGCTATTATTATTATTATAAATGACTAAAGTTTTGAATATTATAATATGAAAGGAGGTAACAACTATTAACGACGATGCTTAAATTCAAAGCAAACTATATTTGAGATATAACCTTATTTCAACTTAAACGTTACAATAATACACTTAGTAAAAAAAATTTCACCGTACTGTATTTTCAAATAGTAATCTTGAGGTAATAATAGATGGATAGATGAATAGATGGTTGGATGAGTGGACGGACGGCCTGAGATTTTTAAATGCAAGGGAAATAACTATAAACCAGTTTGAAATGGTCTTGATAAGGGTTATGTCTCCTAACACAAATAAACACTATAGAAGTTTCTGTTCCCAAACACACACACGCACACACACACCTCCGTTCGTCCTACTTACGTACCTAAATACATACATATATACATTTGTGTAAGTAAAGCATAGATAATGCGTACATAAACACACCTAATAATTTTTTGCTGTGACTCTAACGTCTCTTCTAAGAGGAATGTATTCATTACGTAACATTTTTTAAAGAAGAAATAATGCTTAACACTTTTAAATCTCTCCCATAACGAAACTCCTCATAGCATCTGGAGCAGAAGAGTCAAATCCAACGATGTCCATCATGCCAGGATCATCTGGGTCGGCAATCGTGAAACCATTGCTGCTCATTCCGCAGACAATTAGGCGCGCATCCCATATTCCACTGTGTTTCCGGTATTGTCGTAGAGCTTCTGGTGGATGAACTTTGCCTGCATACGTCTCACAGTCTGTGTAGACTATGAACACGTCAAACTTTTTATTTTTCTGTCTTGCCCAAACCATGGGAAGAGAGCAGTCAGTGCAACCAAAAGGAAGGCGTGAAATCTTTGAGATAACCGATTCCAAGCTGTCATATCTCTCGATGGACAATGGTTTGAGATTGCCACAAAAAGCGACAACCTCACTCTTTTCTTCTGTTCGTTTGGTAACCATCATCATAGCAGCTGCTGCCTCCCGACATGTAATGCCCGTTGTCCCAAGGACCGCACAATCCATGGAACCGCTAACATCAACTGCAAGAAGATAGCGTTTGTTTGTCGACTCCACGAACTTGAATGAAAGATGAAATGCAGAATCAAGAGCCTCCACAATCTTCGTATTAGGATCCCAGCTCAGTTTGCCTTTATCCCCTTTTCCGTTTTGGTAAGTCTTCAGTGCTACCAGGACATTGAATGGGTGGATTCGTGCGGCCTTCAGAAGGCTCTCATCTTGAAGCTTCTTCAGGACAAGCTCTTCCTGTTTGGTCTCAGCTTTCAAGACGCCAATACAGGTCATCTTCCCAAGATTCCTGATCAAAGCAGTCAGAGGCATCCCATCTAGGAGCTCCTCCCACAGCTTGACAGAGTTTAACAAAGTGGTTGGTATGTGCTCCCTTACTAGTCTGTGCTGTTGGATTAGTTCGATGATTCGGTTTTCGTCAGATGACGTTCGGGCTTCTTCTACTGCTTCCAAGAAGCGAAGGACCTTTCCAAATGATTGCTTATTGTCGTGATCCT
This sequence comes from Symmetromphalus regularis, assembly GCA_032355785.1. NCBI lineage: Eukaryota > Metazoa > Mollusca > Gastropoda > Neomphalida > Neomphalidae > Symmetromphalus > Symmetromphalus regularis. The sequence continues at coordinate 4,536 of JAULBS010077988.1, forward strand.
TCTGAATGTACATCTCCTTCGCCTTGTCTAATCCTTTCACAATGTAGCGAAGAATCAGACCTATACAATCATCATTTGGCTTTACATGAGCTAAGCGGAGAACGTCTTTGTGTGTCCATCCATTCCTGTTTCTGTATTTTGTGACGTGCATGGCCAACTTCATTGGGTCTGAAATAAAGTCAGAGTACCATGCACCAACCGCCTTACGATGGACTCGCCCCCATCCTGTTGTATCGCCCATTTTATCAGACTCCTCTATAAACTGAAACAAAAATGTGGGAATCCGGCATATTTTACTGAGGTTTTTGTAGGCATGCCGTCTTGTTTCCAAATCTCCGCTCCTTGCACACACTGCCAATGCGTAGAGAATTGAGGTCTGCTTTGCAGTTCTTCCTTCAACGCTAAACTGACAAATGATGTCAACAACGTCTTTGCCTTTGCCTTTTGCTATGATACGTTTGATACTCTGAACATTTTCTTCTGTCAGTTTCTTCTGGCTAGAATAGTACGTCCCCCCCTCAGTACCTAAGCACAGAAAGCGTTTTAATCTGACAAAGTCATCGACTGCCCATACGAACCCCCCAGCGTCGTTAATAACTTGGTCAGCAGACATAGGAATAGTCTGCGGTAAAGTAGGTTCTTCAGTCCATTCATTAGTCCATTCGTTAGTCCATTCGTCCGCCATTTTGTTGGTATTGGCTCCTGGTATATCAGTCAAGAATAGCTGAAAACAAGGAGAAACGTCAATATACAATGCTATTAAAGAAAAGTGTAACATTACACTCATATTTAAATATGTGACAAAGAATCACCCACAGGTTGACCACAAAATAATTGAGCTATTTCACCTTAAACCTTCCCACCGTCATAATTCGCTGTTTCATGCGTGAAAACAAGACGTAACCCCACCCCACCCCCCTATGAACAATATTTGCAGTTTTTTTACTAGCTGTATCAAAAAATTGATAAAGACTAGGTCAATAAAATATTAAAACGTCAAGATTTTAATTCTGAAGGGTGGAGCTGTATTTTATCTTTTAAATGCAGTATTCTTCCATTAACGGACTATATTAAGATACTACACCGTGCAATGTCAAAGCAGAGTTTCTGTTGTTTGTTATGTTTCTTTGGTAAACTCATAACAAACAGTCTATGTGGTAGAAGCAGGTTTATTCTAACATATAGACGCCAGTTAGTGTGAAGGGCTATGGCTATTAAACTTAAGAATACTAGTAGTTCACCAGAAAATGAACTTGCTTTGGGCTATACACTACAGAACTAGTCCAAAATTGTAGCACAAGAATACTGTTACTTATTGGGTTTTTTGTGCTAGAAAGTAAACAACAGTTAATAGGCCTAACACCTTTGTAGCGCCAGAAATCGAAGCTATCTCAGAACAAGCCTATTCAGAAATGAACTAAATTAACATAACCATTATATTAGTTTTCTTTCTTTGATTCATTGAATCAATAACGAACCGTATACCAAGCATAACCTACTATTGACATAAATAGCATTCACCAGTTCGGACTGAATTAGCCTTCTGCAATGTAGACTATACACCTAGCTCAAGTTAGGACAAAAACAGCTAGCGGTCGCTCGCTTGACTAGTTTTCGCGCTTCATGGTAAACCCAATGAGAACGTTTGGAACCAGTAATATCGCTACGAAGCACCCGCGAAGGCAAGCCTCTCCTGAACGCAGGTTTTATAACTATTCCTAAATAGCTGGTCCGGAGCACACCTTTAAATATCGAGGGGAAGGGGGGAGACTAAATAAGAGCGCCATCAATTATTTGAAGGGTGTCTACAACGTACTCAATAAATGTAAATATCGTCGCAAAAGGACGCCGCAGATTATTGGGGGACACTGAATAAAGGCGGATACAAACATTTTTAATGGGAGGTTAAAATATTAATTTTAAAGATTTTTAACATTTGAGAGGGTTCTTAGTTACATAGCCTTACGACCAGGTTATAATTGGAAAAATACGGATAGCCGAATATGGTATGTGTGTGCGCGCGTTTACGCCCCCTCCCACTTTTATCAGCAAAGTTCTGCTAAGAATAATATATGCCTACTTGCATATACTAGACCAAATTATTAGTTTAAGAATTTTATTTAGTTTTAAAGATTAAGTAAAGCACATGTCATTATGTCAGAACTAATTATTTCCTGAAATCTGATCTTATCAACGTACTCAGAAACATAACACTGGCTGAGATTCTGTTTCGGTGGGACTTTTTGGAATCTGACTGGGAACAGTACACGTTGACACGTCCTACGTGTCTTAATACATTATAATATATATTTTTCTATGACAGTTGACTGGGAATGTAACTTACCTGTATGAAGACAGCGTGTCCACATGTATTGACAGGACGTTGTGAAATACGGAAATGACATCGATTATATATAAAAAGAATTTACGAAACACAAAATTCCAAATTGACCGAGTCGAACATTTATCGCAAAATGTTTTTGTTGACTGAGCCACATATCTATCAAAACATCAGCCCCAACTCATTTTTTAACCTTTTTGAGAAAAAAAGAGGAAAAAACACTTTCTCTATCAAACATGAAATAACTTTTTTAATGGTATTCTAATGGTAACTCCGAACATATATGTAAACAAATTTGCAAAAACAAATTAATGTAACAATGATTGCATAACATATATATTTATATAATATCTTGCAGAGATTGGGTGAAAAAGATGATTTAGGCAGGTATTGACTATGGGCTGTAAAGAGCATTCTTATTGATTGTATCACATTGGCGGTAACGCAGGGTGAAGCTGCAGTGTTAGGGACCTCAATTATATAGATATCTCATCAATTATGGCAAAATTTAAGTTAGACACTTTTGCTATGAGGCTAACGTAAAGGTTTCAGGGGGGAGAGATCCACGGGGTAAGGAACCCCCCTTTTCTAGAATTTGTTTTAACATATTTTCCGAGTGGAAGGACATGAAAATTAACCATTCCCAACACACCATTTCAGAAATCCGGCATCTGCACCTGACATTATTATCCTTTGATCTTTTCACCAGTATCTCTAGAAAACTAATAAATAAATACATAATACATAATAATGTCATGGTTGTTTATTCACATCATATGTGGTTATTTGAAAAGATCATATTTCTGCATGGAAAATAAATAACAAACAATAAATATATACATTGTATATAACTAACCATAACCAACAAATATATCCAGTATGCTCATTTAAAACACAATATTCCTAGACCCAATAAATAGATTAAAAAAATATTCTTAACATTATATTTCAGAAAACAATGTGTTTATCAAAATTTAGTGAATCCCTATGGGAATTTGTTCTACCAGAATTTATGTCCAGAATCTTTATTCTAGAAATCATACTTCAGGTTTAATCAGGGCCAAGCATAAGCATACAGATACCCATTTTGTAGAGGATCCGGGGGTGGGAGGTGGGGTCATGTCAATTTTTGCCCGAATAAGAAACTTGCTCTAGCTTTTGTGGGTGCAATTGCCCCACCTATCAACCCCCCCCCCCCCCACCATCTCATACACTTATGGGCAAAGTATTCTTTTATCCCTGAAATTGCATTCCACATGGAAAATATTGATAAAGAGTGTGTTTCTTACATTTAAATAAAAGGTAAAATTAAAATATCTACTTGCTCACATCTTCCTGGTGAACCCTGTACAAGAGAATAAATACTGTTACCAAGCAACATTTGATTAAATGATAAATTTTGATTGATGTCCATCATATGATGACAATGGAAAAGGCACATTTTGTATAGTGGAATATGAGAAATATATTACAACTGTGTATCATACATATGATACATAACACCCCAGCCAACAATAATCTGGATAGAAAACTATGATAAGCCAAACAGATCTTAATGTCACTCTCATAACCTGGGCCGTAATAAGTTTTTGAAGCTTTGGGAAGAAGGGCCAAAACTTGCTGCAATTACCCATCAATGACTATTTATTAACTCATTTATCAGGTTATCATCAAGTGGGTTAGGAAGTGTACGATAATGTAGGAAGTTTTACAGCTTATGGCAACTGTTATAAGAAGTGAGTTAGGCTGAAAATCTGAAAATGGCCAAAACATGACATAGGCCTTTATAGTCTGTTTGCGTTACTTGGAACATGGTTTTTGATGAATAAAAAACAAAATATATAACTAATACATATTAATGTTGATATTTTTCGAAATAAAAAAAATGTCCTATTTTTTGGTCTAGGTTGGTTTGTCCATTGGTTCTATTATGATTAAACGGCAGTCAAAAGTAATTTTTTTGCATTTCGAGTCGGCGTTACTTATACCATGTTTTATAAGTAGGCGATAGGTAATTATTTGTATAATGTATTTTTAAGGTACGCGATTATTAATTTATAAATATATTTATCATAAATTAATATCAATGCAAAAAATTATTTATTAAAGCAAAAATGATGAAAGAGATACGAATATTACTGGAAATGGCTGATATGTTCCGAATGTTAAAATGGACAGTTACCTTTCTTTTTAATGTTGCTGTCTGCCAAGTGTTATTAACGATGTGCAATTTTTCTGATTTTAACATACGAGGTAATGATGAATATTTTCAATTATTATTTAACAAAGTAATGGAAAAAATTGGAACATATGACTTTTTTCCTGTTTCCAAAACTATAGTCCTAAACTAAAGTAATCAACAAAAATCCATGTTCCAAGTAGCGTAAACAGACTATAGGTTGTGAGGGTGACTATAATTAATCTAACAGTCATTCATATGGAGTGATATAAGGATTGGACTATTCCACTCAAGGCTATTTGTTGTCTAAGATTCTAGATTAGGAATGACAAAGAGTAGATTAACCTGGCATGATGAGTGATTATGTTTCTCCCATCACCTTGATTATTTTTCTCCCATCACCTAACACTAAAATGTCATTTTTAAATAATGAAAATATTTTCTTTAGGAAAATTCATTGTCAGGCAAGTGTTGAGAACATTTTGCAGTGGGAAGAAGGGTTCATAATATATAAAATAACATCTGCCCTCAAAGAACAGACACAGTATATATAAAGAAAACAACTTTGACTGGGGGTTTGACCCCCAAAACACCTTTCACGTGTGTCGGATTGTATAAAATAAATACATTTGGTTTAAAGTTGTATCCATAGTATCTTTTGATTTTATTTTTTATCCTTACTATCATTATTAAATATTCAGTAATATAATGAAGAATTTCATCGAAAAACATAATAAATGCCAAATTCGAAAAAACTGAAAAATCCCCACTAAAGGAAATGATTGGTTCTGAAAGTTCACATTGTAATTGTTAGCAGAAAGTGACATCTGACATGTATGAGCGTAGTAGAAAATATGCTTTTGTTCCAATACACGATAAATGTCACATTTCTACACATAAAAAATGCAATTTTTCTCAAAATGTCAAAAATGGAGATATTACATTTTGTGATGAAATTCTTCATATATTATTGTCCTGTGGACTATTCCACTCAAGGCTATTTGTTGTCTAAGATTCTAGATTACACTTTATCTCAGCAATACAGGCATATCCTAGAGAATATTTTAAAAAGGTGGGGTGGGTGGTGTGTAATGGTGGGAGTGAATTTTTTTGAAATGTAATTAAAATATTACTTGTTTGCTGTTATAAATGTTTTTTTAAATTTTTTATCTGTAAGAAAACTATTTGTTAACAGTGCCTGATCTAGTTGGATGATATCTTTGGTTTCTTCATAAATTATGGTTTCTACAGACAGTAAGCATACTTGCTGTTACATATATACCGGTATCTTCATTCAAACTGGAATGTAAAATAACCCTGTTAACAGGGCCATTGTAAATCCTGCGCTGGTAACAACCTCTGTGAGGCCCCTTTTCCGTTGAGGCCCTGAGCACATACTTATTTTGTTTAATAGTTAATTTAGGGCTACTTCTTAAAAATACAATTAAAGCTTAAAACAAAATAAAATAATATTACTATGGTAAGTTCCAGAAATTTGAAATTATCACATACTAGTGAGAAAGGCAGTTTTTAAATGTTCCAAATATACGTTTTCCCTTATAAAAGTTATATAATAATGTTAATAGTAAGAACAGCATTAACCCAAAGAAAATAAACTCCCCAAAAACCTTGCCTCGAAATCTCTTCTGGAACAGCCATAACAATAAAAATTATGATATAATCTCCAGTTATTTTTTAAAAATAAAATAAAACATAACTTCTGCGTAAACCTAATGCATCCTTTTTCGTGGAACATACAAAATATCTTCTAAGACATCCTCAATTCGAGTTGTCAAGTCAAAGGTTAACACAATGAAAACTGGTGTCCTATTAATTTTAACGCTGGTTTTGGTTTATATCACAGTCTGTCGGAGAAAATAGATTTAGAACAGTGGTTCTCAGTTACAATCCATTTTGAAATATTACAAGTAAATTAGCCACATTATTAAAACACATTATTATTCAAGTAAATTACTGACACTAATAAACAAAATTATTATTCAAGTAAATTACCAACACTAATAATACACATTATTCTTGTGGCTTAAAATAGGACTTGGTTGTACTTATTTTTGTGCATATATCTGATTAAGATTCAAGCACGCTGTCCTGGGCACACCACTCTGCTTCCTGTGATATCTGTCCAGGACAGAAGTAAATGTGAGTAGGAGAGAAAAAACCCACCGCAGACACACTAATGTGGTAACTTTTATCGATAAACAGCTAGGGATCTTTTATATGCACTATCCCACAGACAGGATAGCACATATCACAGTCTTTAATAAACCAGTTATGGACCACTGGTCGGTGTAAGTGCTATACACCTACCCATAAGTGAAAGCAAACATAGACTTATAATAGATGTTAGAATAATTAATTAATTATGGCATATGTCATAATTATTCTATCACTAGCACATCTTATACTTTCTTTCAGTTACAGGACACTGGTTGGAATAGAAAATAGCCCAATAGGTCCACTAAGAACAGAGGCAGATGGGGATGTATGGGTCTGGATCCCTCATTGTCCACCAAGTTTTAAATTTTTTTCATTATAATTAAACCATAACTTATTTTTGACCACACCTTACTCATTCAGGAGGAAACATCTTACACTATTTTCAGTCCTCACTTTCAAATTTCTGTAATCTGTCCCTGGAAAGGAGTTGATCTTATGTCCCAACAAACTTCAGCTGAAATCTCCCACAGCAAAAGAGAACCACTGATCTAAATGTTTATATATAACTTAGAGACTAGAATTAATTAATGTACATGTATTTTGGAAACCCGTGTTGGCAGCTCGACGGCACTCACAGTCAACGGCCACATTCCACCTATAATCCCTGCCTGCACGGACACTCCGGTCACTACGGCAAGTTCGGGGTCAACTGAGGTATTAGGTTTCTTGCCAAAAAACTTGTGTATCAGACTACGAACTTTTGGAATTCGTGTCGAACCGCCTACAAGAACTATCTCATCAACGTCATCTTTAACTAAATGTGCAGCTTCTAAAACCTTTCTAATGGGTTCTAAAACCTTGTTAAACAGGTCCGAATTGAGTTCTTCAAACAACGTCCTTGTTATAACCTCAGTGAATTGTTTGTTTCCTAACGAGTGTAGATTCATTTTGATTTCGATTGAGTCTTTCAATGCCAGTTGAAGCTTGGCTTCCTCGATGTGAAGTCGCAGCGTCTGTAAGTCCTCTTTATCTGTCAGTCGTAAACCGTATCTCTTTTCAATCAGATTCAGTAGGAAGTGCAGTAATCTCTGGTTGAAATCTTGTCCACCTAGTCGATTGTTTCCTAAATGATTTTGAAATAAAAGATTATATTTTATTGGACAACGATATTAAAGTAACAATCATAGATAAATTATAAATGTGACATTACTTTTGGAAATAAAGTCAAACCTGAATTAAGCAAATGTTAAGAAATTAAGAAAAATGCCCTCACAAGACACGTTTCTGGATTATACAGGTGATATTGTAGTATGTACAGGCTTTGATATAGGCATCTGACCTGTTTGACAGTCTATTTTATATACTTTTTTTTAATGACACCACTAAAGACCATTGATTTACTAATCATTAGTTATTGGATATCAAACATTTGGATATTATAACACGTAGTCAAGTGTCGGACTGCCTCCGAAGGATTTTGAACCACTGTCTTCAGCTTGTGAGTCTGATGTCCAACCATTTAACACTGAGGCTCATATTTTTCATATATACATGTACGAAATAAAAATTGTTAAAACCATAGAAAGGCTCAAAGTAGCCACATATATTTTAATAAAACTGCACTTAAATATATTAGTTTAGTCACAATAGAAATTATTTGAACTTCAATCATTTCAAATATGATTTACTCACTTGTGCACTGATCATGCACGACATTGATTTTAGATCTCAAATCAGTCCTTATTTAACCAATAGAAATTATGCTAATCATTTCTACACAAAATCATTTTATCTGACAACTACACTACACACTAGTGCTGAAAAAATATGAGACCTGCTTTGTGTTTTAACTGATACACATGTGATTTAGTAAAAATGGATGAATTTAAATAAGAAGTACAATTGTTTTACAATTTTATAAAATGACTAGTTCAAATATTATCTGCCATACCTGCCATGGCCTGAGTGAGAAACATGCCACCTTGTGATCGAAGCAGTGATACATCCAGAGTTCCTCCCCCTAGATCGACAACAATCACTGTCTGCAGAGTCTGAAGTTTGTGAAGTCCGTATGCTAGAGCTGCTGCCGTCGGTTCGTTGATAAGTCGGTAGCAGTCGAGACCTGCAGTAAAATGTTTTCTTATGCTCAAGACAGCCAAATAAGACATTGTTCACAAATAAAGAGTATTTTTACAAAACTTGCTAAGTCCATCTCATGTCAAACAGAAGTACAATGTTTTACAATTCCCAATACATGCATTAAACAAAAGACAGTAAAATGTTGTTTAACACTAATGTACAAATGTTGTTACAAGAGTGATTCAGTGAATAATGTGTGTCACTTTCTCCACTAATCCAAACATTGTGGTCCAACTAGTCCTAAATATACATAACGGACAATATCTTGAAAGAGGAAAATATATTAATCTTTAGTTCCTCCTTGGAAGATTAAAACGTCCATTAATTTACCCCAAACATGACCAACAATTCTTAAATAAACTGAACAAAGTAAATGCTTTTCAGGATCGGTCCAGAAATTTCTACAAGATCTTTCAGGATTATTTCCTGTTCTTACTACAATTGAGGAAAAACACCAAATATATCAGTAGAAATGCCAAGAAATTATTTTCAGAATCGATACCAATTCTGCCTGTAAGCGAGGTAATGTGCAAAATTTCAAGACAAATTGCCAAGAAAACATTTTAAGATTGATCCTGAGAATAAAAGGCAGGAGAAAACTAAAATTAACTCGAAACTTCCAAGAAATTATTTTCTGGATCGATACCAAATCTACATGTAAGTAAAGTTAGATGGTAAATATATTTTCCTCTTTCAAAATATTGTCTGTTACATACAAATTTAAGTGCTGTGTAAAATCACCTGGCATATAACACTACTCAAAATCAGCACTAAACATAATAATAAAAAAACCAACCTGCAATCGAGGCCGCTTTCTTTGTGTAATTTCTCTGCCGGTCATCGAATTCTGCTGGCACGGACATGATCACCTTGGTAACCGGAGTACTCAAGTTACGTTCTGCTGCCTGTCTCAAACTAGTTATAATGATAGCACCGACCTCTTCAGGGAGCACTTTCTTGTCCGTTCCATTAACCTTGACAACATAATGAACCATACCAAACTCATCCGCTTCCAGCTAAAACATGTAAATTATATCATATAGAGTGCAAACCGTGAAATTGCCCGTGGCAATCAGCAATGCCATGGAGTTTTTCATTCTCCATGGCAGATTTTTGCAGCAGAGTAAAAAAAATGTTCAAGGTGACTTTTTTCTTATTGTTAAAAATAAAGTAAACTTTAAGCTAAAACTGCCGTGGAAATTGCCGTGGACACTATTTCTCCACAGCATTTATTTTTCTCTGGACATTTTCTTAATTGCAGAGGTTAATAGTGTACACCAGTTTCACTTTTAATGATTGGTTGTTAGGGTTTATTCATAATAGTAGAATGCTTTTATTTGTACAGATTATGTAGGGGATGAGGAATGGCAGCCAAGTCAAGCATACATATTTAAAATAATCATTAAAATTTAAATAGTCATTAAAATTGTATTTTAATTAAAATAATCATTAAAATTAATCAATAAAATTTTAAGTAAAATCATATACCCTTTTATGAATTATATATGCATACCTTAAATGAATATTGCTTCTGGACATTTTTGACTTCGTCCTTGGAGAAAAGTTTGCCAATGAATCTCTTGGAATCGTACAATGTATTCCGTGGATTGTGTTCACTTTGAGCCAATGCTTTATATCCCACTAAGACACCATCATCACTACAACATACACAGAACTTTGTATTTAATACAACTTATATTTACAGAATTAATAATTAAAAAAAACAATATATGTACATCCATCCTGGAAATTTGTGGCTGTAATATGCTAATATAAATAGAGACAGATACATGGTGTTGAGGGTGGAGGGGCATTGGGAGGGTGTCTAGCTACAGATGTTTATTTTTTCACTTTATAATTTGGTAATAACTAATTACAAGCCCTTCCAATATTAGAAATCTTAAAAATATATATGGAACCACTCTTCTGAAATATTTACACCCTCCCTCGTAATAAAAGCTATCAAAGTATTTACTGTTGCACTTTAAAATTCATAGCAGTGGAAAATTGCGTGCCAGCATAGAATAACCAGTCAGATGTCGTGCAATGTAATATTGATTTACAGTCTGTTAGCAGTTCGAATGCATAAACAGGCGGTTGTGAAAACATCTCAACTTTCATGTCTACACATGATTTTTTAATGAAATAAGTCAATAAAACATGTTCTTTGTGTTTTTGTGTGACCAGTACAAGTCTTAATTAACAAAATTATGTTAAAATTCTGCACTAATTTGGCATACTTTGATACGAAATCTGTAATAATTCTGAAAGTTTTAATCCGATTTGAATAATTCAAAAAGTATCTTGATCTGTAGAATTTGTTTTATCTTATCCTATCAAGAAATTGAGTTTCATCATTTTCACTATGTGACTGGTTATCCTATGCTGCTACACAATTTTGTTTTCATGTTGGCTTAATCTGCAACAAGAGTTATGATCTAGCGCAGTCAGTAGGGCATTTATCTGAGATACTATAAGTCATAGGATCAAACTCCCTTAGTGGACTCGTTCTTTGTTTAGTTTAATCAGTGCTCCACAACTGGAATATCAAAGGCTATGATACGTGCTGTCCCATCTATGGAAAAGTGCATATAAAAGATCCCTTGTTCTGAAGGAAATATGTAGCTGGTTTCCTCCAAAGACCTGTCAGAATTACCAAATGTATGACAAAAACAAAAATAATTTTATTTGTAATAATGTCATGTTTTAAGATATCTTCATTGCTACTATCATTGTTTTTAATAACAGCTGCAATATACACACTTGTTTATATTTATTATGCATTATACTCCATCTCTCCAAACAGCTAATTGTGTCCCAGAGCACAATCATTTAGCAATGATAATTATGAGTTGTAACAAAATTGTCTAAATTTCAATGGGTGCAAAATGCTGAAGGAAAATTTAACATGCATTTTATACCTGAAGGCTACCACTGTGGGAATACATCGATGTCCATCTTGAACCTCCAATACATCTACTGTACCCAAAACAGCATGGTACATACCCACACAGGAGAATGTTGTTCCTGAAATTAAACATAGTACAGAAACATTCATTTTCAATTTAAAACACAACACATACATATATATATATATAACCAGGGCTGGATAAAGACCTTGGGGGACCCGGAGCAATTCAAGTTTGGGGTTCCCTCAACATAGAAATTAAATTACAGAATTAAAATGAATGAATGGAATTAATTTTATAATTATTACATTTTTATAAAGGAAGCCATTGGTCTTTGGTGGGGGAGGGGGGGGGAATTGCTATCTTTGACCCCTTATAAATCTGGCCCTGTATATACCTAAAGGATACATACACAATTAAAAAAATTAATGTTTCTGAAATGTAAAAACCATGCCTCAAATAAATATCTTTTTAAGTAACTCATTTCGTTATGCATAATCCATTAGAAAAGATTCTGTAAAGTAAACAGTGACAAAAATTATTGAATAAATATTAATCCAACAAAAAATACCTGAGGCAAAGCAAATCAGAGGACTTTTTTCTTTAAATTGCAGAAATTTTAATGTTGATCATGCAAGATTAATTTTATTTAAACCATTTTTCAGTTACACAAAATCATGTATGAGTCACTTTTTATAAATGGGTTAAGCAATAGGACATAGGTTACCTGATGTTTTGTTTACGAAAACCACTAAAGCCTAGTAAAGGGTAACACAAATGTTTTAGTGATACAGAAACCTCTAAATTAATATACAAACCTAGATCAATTCCAACAATCTTGGGTTTGGGAGGTGGTAAGTACTGCTGTGCAAAGTATCCAGCTAATAACAAGGCCAGCATGGAAGTACCTGTAAATAATTAAGATTATATATTGGATATTTCTACATACACATATGTTGAAGACAGTCGTTTGAAACCCGTAAGAAGCTGGCTCTGAAAAATTTCACCCGAACCATTCGTATTGTATCTATCATTCAAATATACATTATTAAGATGTGACTGATGTTTAAAATGAAGCTAACCTAACCTAATAAAAAATTTGAAGATATAAATATGTTAATTACAAAGGAGAACAATAAATTAAAAATAATTTTAATTAAATTATTTTTAAAGGAGAGGGGTTCAAATGGATGTTTTACTGCTGGCTCATACTTTAGACTACATGTCGAAAATTACCAAATGTTTGACATCCAACAGCCGATGATTGATCAATGAATCATTGAATGTTCTCTTCTTGTGTTGTTAAGCAAAAAATAAATTATATAAATAAATAAATAATAAAAAACCGTACTTTTGACACCAAATAGTAATACTTCTGATAAACCAATTTAATGTTGTGAGGTTAAATGAGCATTCATTTCCTTTAAATTGGGAAAAATTGGGAGGAACTCGGAGAGTGTCAACAGCCAAGGCCCAAGCCCAAGCAGTGATCGTCTAACAAATTACCAAATTACCAATCGTCCAATGTTTAACCAAAACAACAAGTTCTATAAATTATAAACATCTAGACATACCCAATATTATAAAAGTCGCACTCATTTTGTTACTGGTATTAATAAATAAAGATTATCATTCATTCTTTACAAATGTTCCATATGTCACAAGATCTGTCACATTCCCACGCGAAACAACGGAAACGTGTTGATATCTCAGACGCTTCCGGGTTGAAAACGGATGAGGAATGCAGTTATCCCCCTTGCATTATAGGATGAACTATATCAAATAGAAAATCTACAGGTCAAAGTTCGTAGATCCTCTAACATTGCATACAAAGAAATAAGTGTTACTGTGATGCAGATCGTAGGACAAATACTCTTCTTTTTTTTACGCATCAGTCTATAGAATTTTTTTTTTAATAATAATTAAAACAAATAATAAAATTAAATAAATAAATTTTCTTTTAAAAATGATAAACAATAACAAATAAAAGATTTTTTAAATAATAATAATTTATATAAAGAAATGAAAAAGAAAATAATTCAAATATGTATTGTATTATTATAAAGTATATAATGTCATTCTTTCTGGCGACTTTTTTTCTTTTTGAAGAGCATCAAATGCAATTTCAGGACCTTTGGAGCTTTAAAAAAATAAAAAATAAAATAAAAAATAAAATAAATAAAATTGTCCATCTCAAAACTGAGTGGTGTACGATTGCCCCTCCAGCTTTGAGTGGAGGGGGGATTGGTCCCTGTCCCCCTCCGGTTCCGACACTTATGGTAATAGGTTGATTAATTAATAATAATAAGTTGGACGGATGAATGAAAGGATAAATGAACGTTGATGGATGGATGGATGGATGGATGAATGGATTGACAGAAGGATGAAAAATGAGTTGTAGGACGAATCAGTCGACGTGTGTATTTGGATGGACGGATGAATGGACAGGTGTATATGGACGTGTACATATGAAAGAGTATGTGCTTACACATTTAAGTAATAACCAGCTCGAAACATTCAATTAATAAGCTCATCAAGGAAGTGATAGTGTGTATTTTTGACTCATGACTTACGGGAGAGGAAGCGAGAGAGTGGTTACGTGACTGCAATGTCACGGAGAAACGTTCAGTAGGTCACACACGTTCATTAATCACTACCCATTTCCTCAACTCGTCAAGATAGCAGAGATAAAGGTGAGATCGAATTATTATTGTATTATATTTAAATTACTGGATCGAATTATAATTATATTTAAATTACTGGATTGAATTATTATTATATTATATTTAAATTACTAGATCGAATTATTATTATATTATATTTAAATTACTGGATCGAATTATTATTTTATTATATTTAAATTACTGGATCGAATTATTATTATATTATATTTAAATTACTGGATCGAATTATTATTATATTATATTTAAATTACTGGACTGAATTGTTGAAACGTTAGTTATATTAATCAGTGATTTACCGAAAATTGCAAAACCAAAATCGATCCAAAGAACAGCTAAAATACTTATTGAAATTTAATTTCCAATAGCCTAAGAAATTAAATAAAAAAACTTTCTATAGAGATATTTTAAAGAATAATATTCCATTAACCAAAAAACTGAACCCTGGTATTCATGAGCTGCTAAGTTTAATAAATATGGTGGAATCAATGCTTGTTTTATTTTAATTTTCTTATATTTAATGATCTATTTTATTTAATAATTAATATTCTGTTATTTAAATGATAATCACACAGAAAAGGACAGGACAAAACTGAGCAACGTTTTACCCCACAACAATACGTACACTATACTTAATAATATTACAGAATAGTGATGATAAAAATTTAATGAGAAAAAAAAGTGTCTTTCTCTAATTGGAGTTTTAATATTCCATTATCATGTTGCATTTCAAATAATAATAATAATAATAATAATAATAATAATAGTAGTAGTAGTAGTAGTAGTAGTAGTAGTAGTAGTAGTAGTAGTA
>JAULBS010077999.1:8668-19772 GCA_032355785.1 Symmetromphalus regularis
GGGGAATGATAACTGTACGTAACATGTAGAGTACCAGCTGGAGTGATAGTTGTGCTGGGGAATGATAACTGTACGTAACATGTAGAGTACCAGCTGGAGTGATAGTTGTGCTGGGGAATGATAACTGTACGTATCTTGTGGAGTACCAGCTGGAGTGATAGTTGTGCTGGGGAATGATAATTGTACGTATCATGTAGAGTACCAGCTGGAGTGATAGTTGTGTTGGCGAGTTTGATTGTTCCTGTTGGTGTAGTTTTCCGCTCTGGACCCAAGTCAACAGAAGTGCCCATGGAGACGTGTTTCAACCATAACTTGAATTAATATTTAGCATTCTTATCATTAAAAGTTATTCTATTTTAATTCAAGAGTTTTTTTCTTTGTCCAGTAGTTTGTTTTAAATTTACATAATTGCATGTTTCAATTTTCTATCCCATTTTGCATATTTATATTTTTAAAAAGACAAAGAATTTGAAACTATTTAGAGAATAAAATAAATAAATAAATCTAGTGTTATGGCGTATGAAAGTTAGCTGAACTCACTTCTCGTGAGGGATATACACTATTCGCAGTTATACTGGATAAATATGTTAATTAGTTTTAGTAATTCTATCGCTAAATTTAATATTATACAATTATGTTTAGTTTACCGTTTCAAATCGATGTTGGGCTATTAATTTATTTTATTTCGTCATAACTTTGAATAATATTTATTTCATTTTGTACTTAATAAGTATATGTCTTTCATTTTGCTTATCAGTTAATATTAATTATTTTATCTTTTTGTTATATTTATGATTAATTGTATCTTAACCATTTTAACAAATATAATATTTTTACTATTTACTTGACTATCCGGCTTATATTTCAATGTTTTGTTCTCTTCACTTTTTACCGATTATCTAGATTAATTTTAATAATATTTTATCATATTTCCTTTTATGCTCCTGCGCTGAACATGATAATAATTATTTCGACGAGTGTAACAATATGTGGCATTGTCTATAAGGATAAAGACGGCTGACGTTTAAATAATCAGCTAAAACGTGAAAGAACGTCAATTATTTACATATTCTGTTTGATCGGGTTAAACAATAGTTATGCTGTCGTTTACGGAAAACTGCTTTCTATCCAGATTAATGAATTGGGAGTTATACGTAATATTTTTGTCGATGTGTCTTGTCCGGTTATTTTAGATATTACTTCACAATGATGTTCATCACGCACTCAGTTATTTGTTTCATTATCGTGTTTGGTATATCTGTTTTATAACACAACTAGACATTTCTTTATCAAATTTGTATTTTCGTTACAATTCATTTGATTATCAAATGCTATTTAAAAATTAATGTCTGTTGCTTTTAATGGTTATTTTCTCATCACTGCCCTAGCAATGGTGTATCAAAGGAGGTGATATGTGTTTGTTTGCTCGTTATAAAGAAAATGTATTTCATCCAAGACATAAATTTGATAATAAATGGGAGCTTATTTAATATCCTCTATTTATTTAAGAGGATTCATTATAGTTCCTGATAGTTCGTTTACATTAATCTGTTATAAAATAAGGAAAGGGATTTTAACTTCTTCAGAATGTTTTACTTTCCTTCTTAGAATTTTATTATTTTTTCTAAATTTGGGGGATGTCTTTATTTTGAAACACACACACACACAGAGAGAGAGAGAGAGAGAGAGAGAGAGAGAGAGAGAGAGATATGTAAATAAGACACCCTCTAGACATATTTAGCATTATGAAGAATTTATTAAAATTTATATCTCTAAAACTGTCAGTCTTCAAAACTATATACATGTAAAATACAGATATCAAAGTAATATTTTTAGAAAAATTAGTAAAAATATATTATATGATTTTTCCAGTAATTGGATATATGTCAAATAATTATTATAACTACATGTCTATAAACAAATATTATAGAGGTATAATGCTAGAATAAACAAGATCTAAGTTCTGAATGATATTGTAGATTGTTAAAAGGTTATTAACATATGCACAGACAGACACACACACACACACCTAATTACACACAAATACACACACACACGTAAACACGCATAAATACACACACTCAAATACACACACATTAATACACACACACGTAAACACACACAAACACACACATAATCACATATAAATACACACACACACGTAAACACGCACAAATACACACACTCAAATACACACACATTAATACACACACATGTAAACACACACACACGTAAACACACACAAATACACACAACCATACACAAATACACACACGCGTAAACATTCACAAATACATACACACACACGTAAACACACACAAATAGATACACGCACACGTAAACACACACACAAATACACACGTAAACACACACAAATACACACACACGTAAACACACAAATACACACACACGTAAACATACACAAATACACACACAAATACACACACACAAATACACAAATATACACACACGCACAAACACACACGTAAACATACACAAATACTCACACATATGCACATTAATTAACTAATTATTATTACATATATATAAACAAAGAGAGGACAAAAAATAGCAAGAACTAAGCTCTGATTGATATTATAGACTGTAAAAAGATTACACACGCACATACACTAATTAATGAACTAATTATAACTACATGTATATAAACAAAGATCGATATGAAAATAGAAAATAGCAAGGATTAAGCTTTGGTTGATATTGTAGATTGTAAAAAGATTACATACCCACGTGCAATACACACACACACACACACACACACACACACACACACACACACAAACACACAGATTAATGAAGTAATTATAACAACATGTATATAAACAAAGATATATATAAAATTTTGGAGGATCGCAAATAACATTTTCTGGTGATACTGTAGATTGTGAGAAGGTGATTAAATATTTATAAACAGGTAATGACATGTCGTGTAGGCGGCCTCTCATCGAGATATGAAATAGATTATCTCCGTCCTCTGACTTTTAATTGAAGTGAGATGTATTACCAGTCGTCAAGAAAGTGACACCATTTGTAATAGATCTCGCACCACAATTTGAATCCAGCAAATGCAATAAACATCATATTATAGTGTTCCTCATTTTCAAACTTTTATCATTCTTAAGAAAAAGAACATGTAAATTAATTACATTTCAGGAAAATATTAATTGAATAGTAAAATAAATATAGAAAATTTCGTATTTTAATAAGAGTGTGGTTCATTAAAAAAAACACGAAAATTTAGATTTAAAGAATATTTGATTTTAATATTATTTATTAAATATAATTTGTTCAACGTTTCATGAAGAGAAGAATTTTATATGGATGTGTAATTTACCCCAACTTTAAAATGTTTCTCCTTTTTAAGAGTATAGTTCAATTTGATAATCTGATTATTAAACTGACTCTGTTTTTATGAGTAGAACTCGTTATAACAAACAGGCTATTTTTGTGTATTAAGTCAATTTAAATAACACAATATGCAGCAGTTATATACTTTAACCAAATTAATATTCTCTATAATATTATAGGAAATTACATTGTTCAAATTGTCCGTACAAACAAAGTTTAGTATTTTAAACAGAACATTAAAATGACTACATTTCATTAACATATTTCAATATAATAAAACATGTAATTTAATATTTTAAGAAAATAAAGTGTGGTTTGTTTTACATTTATATCAGAATTATTTGGGAATAATGGCATTCGTATAAAAGTAACTCAAATTTTAACAAAAGTGAACTAAAAACTAAATATTGCAATATGGTTTCTAGTGTACGTCACTACCAAATAATAAATATCTAGATTTTTTCAAAGTATCGTTTGTTTGGATCTTTTACATATACTAATACTATTACATATACTAATATTTAAATTTTAACAAAAATAAAATAAATCAAATTCTAGATAATCATGCTACAATTAAAGTTTTGGCCATGATAAATTAATTTTGTGTTTCGGGTCCTATAAAGTTTAAAGATCATTGAGGGAGGCAGGAAAACACAACACGGAGTTTCTTTTTAACACAAGCTTAAATACCACGAAATTGTACCTAAGAGAGTATGTGTAGGAGAGTTAAATTGTGTTTGTCCCTTTGCTATATTGAAGTCTGAGGACATCACCTGCGAAACGACCCACGGCAAAAGGGAATAAGAGCGAAACAACATGTTACCCCCGGTGTAATAGCAGTGACGTGAAAACTTCAACGCATTCTTCAAAATATCCAAGTAATTTACTTCTAAATGGTTGAAATATAAAGCGTAAACAATTCTGAAGCGATTATTTAAGTTCTAGTTGTTGTTTTTTAAATCGAGATAAATATAATTTGCGCATAATAATATTTTGCGTCACAGAAAATCAATGCGGGCGGACGACCTGAAACACAAAATTAATTTATGAGGACCTTAGTTAAGGATAATGCATATACATGTATTAAATTTGTTCCACATATCACTATTTCTAATTTTAACAAAAGTAAAATTAAAAAATATATATATTTCCTTATAATTTAAAAATATATATATTTCCTTATAATTTAAAAATATATATATTTCAGAATGAAAAAAGATATTATTAAATTTGTTTTACAATTCATATAAAAATGTATTAAATAATAATATATTAATTTGTTCCACATGGTATAAAAACAATCTACTGAACAATGAACAGATTATTAAATTTGTTTCAAGTTGTATATAAATCTACTGAATAATGTAAATAATATTAAATATTGTTCCACGTTGTATATAAAATCTACTGAACAATTAACAGAATATTAAATTTGTTCATCATGGTATAAAAGAACTCTACTGAATAATGGAAAAAATATTAAATTTGTTCCACGTTGTATATAAAATCTACTGAACAATGTAAAGAATATTAAATTTGTTCCACGTTGTATATAAATCTACTGAATAATGTAACGAATATTAAATGTGTTCCACTCTGTATATAAATCTACAGAATAATGAAAAGAATATTAAATATTGTTCCACGTTGTATATAAATCTACTGAATAATGTAAATAATATTAAATATTGTTCCACGTTGTATATAAAATCTACTGAACAGAAAATTTAATTTGTTCCACGTTGTATATATAATCTACTGAATAATGAAAAGAATATTAAATTTGTTCCACACTGTATATAAAATCTACTCGGCTATAATGAGAAACAACCATTTGATTGTTCGCCTGTTTGTACTAACGTTAAGAAAACTCGAGCGTTTCAATAGAGAGAATTGTGAACGCTGAAGTCCGGGATTCTGTCGAATTGCTAGTAATCAGCTCATTTACATCGCTCACACTGATAGAAAACTTTTAAAAGCTCTTTGAGGGAACTAAACAGGTAAAATGTGTCGCTGGGAGTGGACAATTGGTGGTATATGCGCTGTTTGTCGCTGAGCAGCCACCCGGAAAACGAGCAAGAATTATAACTAGAAAGGATCATTTGAGCCAGAATTAATTCGATGTTTGAGACTGACTCGAAAGGTGGGTAATAGGAAGCTGAGATCATCTGTTTTCTTCCTTTCACAACTTTGTAGCATTTCTTCTTGAAACACACGTGACCGAGAAAGCCACATGCGCGCTAGAGCTCCAATCCAAGAGAAGTAACTCTAGCAAGAACGCCGAGTCGCCTATCGAAAGGAAACAGCTCGTATTGGTTTGTTCAAAGTGGAATTAGCTATCTCCTCACGACTCTGTCCAGCAATCTGTAGTTGCCAATATTCCAATACTAACTTTCCGTATGTCAATTATCTCACTGAGCTATTCTGTGACGAGGCATTCGCCGCTCTGATAAATTTATTAAGCGGCAAGCGAACAGGGTACGGTCGTTGCTTTAGGCACCACCCATCCGCCTTGATCACAACCAATCGGCCAATGGGAGCCGATCGGGCGGGACAACAAAAAACAAAAATTTGAATGGAAATCACTTTGAATTACAAACGATAACCAGGTTGCATATATGCCAGGGGACAGTTTTACGAAGATGCCGCTTGGGGACAGAGTGAAAGTTGCGGACCACTGACGGGCGAGCGAGTTAGCGAGTGGTACGACACTTCGGCAACAATCGGACTGTAGCCCGTAGCGTCAAATATACAGCTGGAACTATCCTGCGAGTTTTTGTTGACAACAAACAAATAGGTTTTTTTATATAAAGAAGTGTAAAGCTTGGCTGTACTACTGTGTTGTGTGGATCCCTGATACACGATGTCATTCATTGCACTGGAGTCCCAGGGATGGCAGGTAAATGTTTCATATATATTCATCTATTTCATAGTTCTTCATCTATTTCATATTTCCTCGTCTATTTCATATTTAATAGTCTTATAGATTTAACACAGGTGACTGTCACTTTGACATGTGACACACAGCCCACAGCTACCAGCCACTGGGTGTAACCTTACCCGAGTCACCTTACCAATATCCGGGGGTCACGGAATCTAATCCCGTCCCCCAAGGTAGGTGTGATTGATACTCTGGCTAGGGGTGAGGGGCGTTGCCGGCTCATGAATTTCGCTCACGAAGCCACGCCATCGCTTTGGGTGTCACCTGAGATTGTAAATTACTTGTCACATTTCACGAATATTGCTTTAAGTGGTGAATTTTCTTTAATTTGTATTGCTAAGTGAGTTTCAAATTTCTTTAATTGATCCTACGAGAGAATTCTCATTAAAATATCGTCAACTTTTTTTAAATTTTTGTTTTCATTTGTATGCTAGCCACTGAAAGTGTGCGGCGCTATATGTTGTAATATTTTATACATGCCGTTTGTTATTTGGACGTTCTCTCCCGCGACACAACGCACCTTTTAACCCGCTTGTCGTTTACTGACAACCATTAATCCACTACTTCGCCAACTTTAGCGACGTTGACACGACGAGACGCACACAATATGTTTACTGGATCAAGAAACCTTTTCAACGAGTTATATCTCGCGCACTACCATTTAAAATACTTTTCTTTAATCGTTGTTCGTGTGATTAAAATGTTATTGGGTCTGAGAATTTTATAATAATAATAATAAGTTAATTTATATAGCGCTAAATTAATGTATTTTCAAAGCGCTTTACATAAATCAAATGACATGGTTAAAACAAAAACAGAGTAAGACAATTTGTAGGATGATATTAAAATAAAAAAACAAATATGAGTCATTATAAATGATTAAGAGAGAGGAGGAGATAAGTATATTATTTTATATTCGGTGTATGTTGTATTAAATAATGCATTATCTATATATATAAATTGTTCCCTTTCAACAAAATCTATCTCTGTATACATATTTTTTAATTATTATAATCTAAGGATTTTGTTTATTAAGTTTTAAAAGTACCTGTAACTATTTCTTAATATATTTAATTGGTTTGGTAGATTTTACTTTGATATTTTATAAAACTATTGTTTAAAACCCTAAAACAATAGTTTTTTTGTCTTTACTGTATTAATTTTTAAAAAGTGTAATATTATTATACGGCATAAAAACATGTATTAATATTTATTTTAGTAGTTGTCACTGCGCTTAGTAATAATAAAATACAAATAACATTTTATTTTTTACATTCGTTTTGTTTCGTGTTGTTTTTATATTTGCTGTAAAAAACATCCACATAAAAAATATTATTTTGTTCTGCACGTTCGGGAAAAAAGTGTGTATTACTCTCTCAAAATAAGTTCAAAACATTAGAATACGGGAATTTGTTTTATATACATATAATTTATTTATAACTATGCAATTCTAGTCTAAAACGTTATCTGAAAAGTACATGAATAGAAGGGAACAGTCTGTCCAAACTACACAAACACATCTGGACGTTTTAAATACGGACACCATCAGGAGAAAAGTAAAATGCAAACAGAACACATTCATGAACTTGAAATAACAAATGCGACTGTGAAACATTAAATTGTATTTAACAAGACCAACACGAAATAATATTTTTCAAGACGGATGATATTTCCAATGTGAATCACGCGATCTTCGTTCTAGGAAGCTGCGAGAAATTTAATTTTTTCTCTGATTTCCAACGTCGGTAAATTATTAATTTTAATCGGTCAGTCTCAATGCGGGTGTCAATTCTGTTAACAGCTACACCGGAAAAGAAAACAAATTAGTGACGTTTTCTGTGACAGGCAACGTTTACATCGTCGTTTAAATGCGGTTTAACACTACCGCGTCGCGACAACGTAATTTCCCCAACTACAACCCAGTTATTTATTTTACTTGTTTCATTAAAATATTCTCGAACTAATTTAACAATAAAATAGTGATAATTGTTTAAAAAGAGTTGGGTTTTTTATTGTTAGTGACAAATAATAATAATGTGTGTGTGAGTGTGTGTGTTTTGTATGTGTGTGTGTAATTATTGTTAAAATAATAAAGAAGAATAAATAAAATATTGTGACAAAACTTGTGCTTATTTCCTAATTTTATAAATGTATTTTTAATAAGTTTTAAATTAATAATAGTCTAAGTATATAACAATATTTATGATATTTGTAGCTACATTATTTTCTCTTTTTTTCACAAAGTACAATTTTTATATTTTTTATTATTTTATTCTTTATAAAATAATATATATTCACTTTAATAATTGTCGTTTTTATACCTTTATTTATTGTAAAAAAAAAGTACAAAAGAGATAATAATTCATTAAGTTGTAAATAGATGTATATGCAAATTTTAAAATAATTTATTTCTTATAACACGTTCTTTGTTACTGTATTCTTCTGATAAAGGCAGGGTAATCTAATATCCAAATAGTTCAACGTATGTAAGTAATAATGTCAAAACGAGATGTTCAGAAAATACACTTTTTAATCTTTAGCGTTTCAAATAATAATTTTAGTAGCAAAAAATTAATACTAATAGTAGCGGGTTGGGAAATAACTAATTAATAAAGCTGAAAGTGCTTAGAAAACTCCAACAAATTACAACATAAATCTAAATAAATATATTGCTTTTGTACGTGTATACGTGCATTTGTGCGCGCGATATGTCTGTATAGTATGTGAAAACTAATTGTCTGGGTTCTAGATACCTTTGACAAATACTCCCCATTCCTTTTTTCTCTAATATTATTTTTTTGTAATATATATTCATTTATAATTGTTTAGTATATAATATGTAAGACTAAATGGATATGTATGAATGTAATATTATATGTTGCTATCCAAATGAAATATAAGTGTGAAAACATATTAGGAAATTTGTTTCTAAACCTAATGTTTATAAAACAATAAAATACGTTTTCAGTCATAACCTAAATCTAATTACAAATTATATTAATCTCATAAATAATAGTTGTTAGGGTTTAATATTAATAAAAGCTGTGTGTTTTGGACAACATATATATATATATAGTTTTGGATACAATAATAAAAGCTGAGTGTTTTGGACAACAAATATATATATAGTTTTGGATACAGTATGAATTCAGCGTAATAATATATAAATACACAGGATATATTAAAAGGTTTAAGTTAGTCTTTTTCTGCCCTTAAAGCGACGATATGGAAGTTAAGTCGCGCGTTTCCGAAACATCAAGTTAATCACTTTAAATCGTTGTGTTTGTGGTAATTATTTCCAAGTGGACTTTGAGACAGTACTAGATAAATTGTTTAGTAAATTTCATTAAAGCTAACCGTGTTTTAAAACTGGTGTAGAGAACAACATTTTCTCGTGTCGGCTCTTTTGTCCATGCTCTCGCGCGCGCAGTTTCGCGCCCTGGGTGGGAGCGGTTCTCCGTGTTACTCCGCGGATAACCGAGCCGGTTTGAAAAGCAGTATTTTCTCGAGTTTGTCGTTCATTGTTCGAGTGACAGGGACTCCACAGCTCTGGCTTCACGGCCTGTCAGCTGCACAGATTCTGATTTTACGGCGCATAGAAGGAGAAAATTAGAGGAATTAGTGGAACTGTATAAGCCTTAACAAGATAAGGGCGATCATCTTATTCAATGTTTGCGCCGTACGAGCAGAGTCGCTTTCTGAAAGCATGAAACAGAAGAATATTAGCTAATAAGTTGTGTACGAGTAGAATCGCTTTCTGACAGTATGAAACAGAAGAATATTAGCTAATAAGTTGTGTACGAGTAGAATCGCTTTCTGACAGCATGAAACAGAAGAATATTAGCTAATAAGTTGTGTACGAGTAGAATCGCTTTCTGGCAGCATGAAACACAAGAATATTAGCTAATAAGTTGTGTTTTCTTCAAATTGTTTATATAAATACACACAAAGAAGTGTTTATATATCGCTGGTATAATTGGCAAACCGTGTAGGCATATTTACAAGTTAAAATATACAAACATTTAAAAGATAAAAATCGAAAATGTTTAAAAGATAAATTGTGGGAATATTAAGTTAAAGTATGAGAATATTTAAAAGATAAAAAATACGAAAATTTTAAAAGATAAAATAGAAACATTTAAAATTATAAGAATGTTTAAAAGATAAAATACGAAAATACTTAAAGTTAGAAAATTGGAATATTTTAGCGAATATTTAACATACATATTGATAGTTACTTTTTTAATTTAAATTCTTTACAAGATAGCTAAATAAACAAATATTTATTAATGATATTCCTTTTGAAATATGTTTTAGCTATATGGGTGTGTATGGATTGAATTAAATTTTTATTATTAATATTTTAACTTTATAAATATATTTTTAAATATAGTAGAAAGTAGATTAAAGCTACTTTTGTTTGGGGTTTTTAATAAAAAATATAATGTTACTTTATCTCTGTATTTTTAGTTAAAAAACGTTATATTTACTTTTTTAGACTCATTTCATTGAATTATGAAAAAAATGTAACAGCATTATTTCGTTCTTTCCAAGAGTGTACATACTAGTGCCAGTAATAACTATTTAATATTATTAGTTGATGCTGAGGCTTCAGATATTTTATGTTTAATATGAATCCATCAAAAAGATAAGAAAAACATAATTTTGTGTTTTGAAAATGTTAGACCACCAAAATAACATATACGCGCTTAACTTATGTATAAGTATTTATGTCTTATTATTATATTATGATTATATATATATATATATATGTATATATATATATATATATATATA
>JAULBS010078010.1:0-19772 GCA_032355785.1 Symmetromphalus regularis
ACCAACTGGAAAAAGTTAAAGCAGCTACTTTAAATAGGTGACTGCTTAATGGGTCATATATATATATATATATATATACATGTATATATAAATATACTAAATTATTTAATTTGTGAGTATAAAAAAGTGGCTCCTTCAGACAGGTGGTTGCTTATTAGAGGTGGTTGCTTATTAGAGGAGGCTGCTTGAGGTTTAACTATATATGTAAATAATAATATAAATTATAATGTATACTGTTATATAACATACTATTGTGACAAGCTTCTATATTATGTATTCATGATTAGTCTGTTTAGCTTAGTGTTTGTTTTGTGCTCTAGGTTGGCCTAGCCATGTTTACCAGTTGGACTATTTTAATATTTTATAGCACCATGGTACTTACATTTACATGTAGGAGAGTTATTTTAAGTTCTTTGTTAAGATGCTGACACATGAATCCGGTTTGTTGAAAATTTATAATGTAGGCCTATTTTGTATTACTTCAAACTGGATGCATCTGAACACCTGTAGTGAATGTTGTTTGAGTGATTTCATGAAACACCCGTGACAGAATATACCACACCCCATATCCATGTAACAGCAGCTTATATGTATCTTTTTACTAAATATTATGTTTAACCAAGGTGCAACCCCCAATAGCCTATAGATGTGTTTTTTTGTGCTGGAGAAGGGGGGGGGTTGTTAAACAAACATTATCTGCTACCCCAACTTATAACCTTTTGGTTCTGAAGCAGGAATTGTTGCACATACCACATAGATTATATCTAATAACCATAGATTAAAATAATTTTCTGGGTTTTATTTCAGAATAACAGTAACATATATTTGTATCAAATTGTTTAGTTTTTCCGTTTATAATGAAAATTACCACATTTAACCTTTATGTTTGTATGTCTATTTTACAGACATCTAACACACCATGTCACAATGACTCGGTATAAGCTGTTTATGCATGTTTGCTTATCACCATGTTTCTATTGATCAATCAATGTGGATTTGAAAAATGTAAGACATTGGAGAAACAGTCTTTGGGTCAGTGCTTTTGTAAGACTATGATGAATCAGAATTATTTTGCTAATTCATTATCACACCACGTATGTTGTAGGACTAAATATAACTCCTTTTATTTATAGTGTGCATTCAACTGTGTGTACATAGTATAGATTTAGACATGAAGTTACCCCAGTTGAAAAGCCTCTTGTCTCTTGAATCAAACTCAATGTTCTCATCACTCCAAATCTGTTCAGGGTATGTTAACTGTCTGAGTGTCTCTGAACTGTCACGTAGAACATATTAATAGAATTAAATTATGAAAAAGAAATTATTTATTGAGAAAATAACCATATGTACAATAAAATAATTCCAGCTGCATCCAAATCTGAAAATACATACGAGTGACAAATCAAGTGAATTTTCAACATAAAAATGAAAAGAAAATTTTACTTTGTGATTACATATATAGTATTTTTTATTTCTTAAGCAATAAAATGCATTATAATGTTTTGTGTTCTCAATAAAGATTTAATGTTTTGAACAAATATTTAATTCACGATGTTGAAAAAATTTAAATGTGAAAAGTAGGTGTGGTATTGGTTTCTGTATTTTTCTTTCTTAAGCAATAAAATGCATTAAAATAAAATAAAATAAAGTATGTTCTCAATAAAGATTTAATGTTTTAAACAAATATTTAATTCACAATTTTGAAAAAATTAGAATGAAAAGTAGGTGTGGTATTGGTTTCTGTATTTTTCTTTCTTAAGCAATAAAATGCATTAAAATAAAATAAAATATGTTCTCAATAAAGATTTAATGTTTTAAACAAATATTTAATTCACGATTTTGAAAAAATTAAAATGTGAAAAGTAGGTGTATTGATTTCTGTGTTTTTATTTCTTAAGCAATAAAATGCATTATAATAAAATAAAATAAAGTATGTTCTCAATAAAGATTTAATGATTTAAACAAATATTTAATTCACGATGTTGAAAAAATTAAAATGTGAAAAATAGGTGTGGTATTGGTTTCTGTATAGAGACATTTGATGTACATGTAAAATGAAATAGCATGAACAACTTTAAACATAGTTCTTGATGTCAGTGTGTTAAATATATGACGTAACAACAAGTGCATCCATTTTGATTAATATGAGTATCAAGACACATACTGGAGCTTCATAATAAGGTCTCAATTAGTTTGCTGTCACTGGAAATGACATTTTGACGGATGGAGGTGATTCTGAGGTTGACCATGATGCCACATTACTTCTTACAGCAGAGTCAGAAATACAGTAGACCAAACTGACATCTGTCTAATTCAGAAATATATATATATAAACTTGGTAGATTTTACAGTCATTGGTTTGTTTATAACACTAAAAATCTATCTTATTTACCACTCTGTTTAAGACAACATATTATTTCAGCCTTGCAGTGATCTGTTTCTGAAATATATGTACATCTATGTTGACATAAAAAAATCAGTGTTTAGAAAGACATACATGAAAACAATAAGCACAGATTTTAGTTAATAAATGTAAAATTAAAGGGATTTCATTACTCTAATTTTTTTACAGTAATCATGTACTTTTTTAAGATTGCAGCATTCATAATTCTTTGTTTCGACTTCTTTGGTTTTCCTTACAATTGCCATAAATGTGATAGATGATTAGAACTCTCATCACCAAATATTGTTCCCAGATAAATGATAAAATCCATTTTATGGTGTTAAAATACAGACTTGCCATCAACACTTTATCATTGACACATCACAGTTTTACCCTCCACCAATTGCAGTTAATTTACCGGTAGAACTCTATTTATTCATGTCTGTCAGAACTGTAAAGATATTTAAATAATATAATATCCTTATAATATATGAAATGAATTCTCTCACATAATATGATAATAATATTGCAAACACAATTTAATACATGACCCTTTCATGATTAAACCAGCCAATTTTCATTTCATTGTTGGTAATATATACTAAATCAAAAAAGAAAGTATGCATGTGGAAATATTTTAGTTTCTTGGGATGGTCCATTGGCAGCAAACATGTGCACAACATGTGATATTACTGCACACACACACACACATCTCATAAATGGTGTGGTTATCTGATTCCAGAATTTCTGCCATGAATGTTGTCTGGTTTATGAAATAAATGACTACTGATTACATGCATAATTTCTTTTTTGTTGGGTATAGTTTTCCTCAGTACACATGTAGAATGCTGTCAGTTAATCACTGGTCATTGACCAGCGGCCTCACAAATTACATTCTATCATGCCTGCATTGTATAAATAGTAAATTTGGTTATTTAGATTAGAATTAAAGAACAGTAACACATTGGCATACAGTGTGCTATTTTTGTGCATTATATTTTATAATGTACAGCATTTCAAATTTAAATTTGTTTAATGTAATTTGGCTTATTACATTAGAGAGAGCGGGATCTAGCTCAAATGGTAGCGTGTCTGCCTGTGAACTGGTCAGTCGTCGGATCGATCCTTCTCAATGGACCCATTTGCAGTTTGGGTTATTTTCCTTCAAGCCAGTGGTCCACAACTGGTTTATCAAAGACCGTGGTATGTGCCATCCTGTCTGGGGGATGGTGCCTATAAAAGGTCCCTTGCGACTTATCGGAAGGAGTAGCCTATGTGGCAGCAGCGGATTTCCTCTAAAGACATGTCAAAGATGATTATATAAAAATCAATGTGCTCTAGAGGCGTTGATAAATAAAACAAACGATACTTTATTACATTAGAATTAGCTGTCTAAATCTGTGTACTATTCGTACAACTAATTTATTGTGTTTCTAACACAGGAAACCAATTTGAAAGAGTATCCATTGTTGTCTCATAATGTACATTGTAATAAATTTAAATTTACTCTTAAAAATTCTGTAAGACAAAACATCATTTTAAAAACATTTTATACTGTTTTTGAAGTGGATGACTTTAAAGCAAATACTACTTTTAAATAATACAGTTTGAAAACATAATTTTGTTTTATATTTTATACCATTTTGAAAGTGGAAAGTTTAAAAAAAAACCATCTTTTAAATAATAAATTTTGAAAACATGCATTTAGTATTGAAAGAAAACAGGACAGTTTCACATTTTACACCATTTTGAAAGTGGAAAGTTTAAAAAAAAACATCTTTTAAATAATAAATTTTGAAAACATGCATTTAGTATTGAAAGAAAACAGGACAGTTTCAGTCAGTGTACATTTGTATGTAGTAGAGCTAAACAGGTCACGCTGACTCATTGCTCATTACCAGTGAAAAATACAGTTCAGTAAACAGACAATTTTCTTGTGTCTTTGCCTGGTACAAGTGAGTGGACGAGGATGAACACAAAGCAACAAGTTTTCCTTTTATTTGAAATGATGAAATAGTCTGTCTGTTCTCAAGGTGATCATGACATACACAGAGAATTTAAGTGTCTGTCAAAGGTGTTAAATGTTCAATTACTGTTTAAGTCTATCCATCAGGGATAGATCATCTTCTTTGTTTAATACACTGAATGCTACAAGCAATTGTTAAGAGAAAGTTCAGGACTGGTTGGAGGCTGGCTCACACTTGACTACGTGTCAAAATAACCAAAAGTTTGACATCCAGCAGCCGATGATTAATAAATCAATGTACTCTAGTGGCATCTTTAAACAAAAACCTCAGCAAAAATTGTTAGAGAAAATATCCAAATCTTTTATTTCATTTTAAACACCAGTAGAAGAAATAAACTGAAACTTAATTTGTAATAACCCAAAGTGCCTTAAACAGTTACTGCATATGCCTATCTGGGAAATGAACAGAGGGGGTATGCAACTCTTGAGTGTGAAGGTAAAACCTAGCAAGTCATATTTGTTGAATTTTGAAAAATTGGTGTATTAGAAAATCCAATGGTATGATGCGTTACTTGCTAGGTTTTTCCATAATAAAATTTAGCAATCAGGGCATATTTTAACTTCACATACTTTATAAAGTGAGACCAAACCTAGTAACTCCAAAAATGGTGCTAACTCAATGTTAACCAAAATGTGACTTGCTTGCTTTTGCCGTAACACTCAAGATCTTGTGTATAAAATAATGCTACAATCACTTGTTAAGAGAAAATGTCCAAATCTTTAATTTCATTATAAACAGCAGTAGAAGGAATATACTGAAACTTAATTTGCATTAACCTGAGGTGCCTAAAACAGAATAGGCCTATCTGTGGAATGGTTTGAATGCAACAACATTATTATTATTTTTTACTGTACATTCTTTATTTTATGTATTGTTTGTGTACCCTCTTGTTTTTTGATACACAATATATGCCACATACCTATTTCAAATTGCTTTATCTATCTCTCACCAACAGTTTTTTAAAACTTTCTATAAAAGCACTTAAAACACCAAAAAAAAATCCATTATACTCTTTATGTTTAACATCTTTATTTTGTAAAATTTTATGCTTGAGGTACCTATACTCTAACCCACTGTTTGTTAACCATATTTTGAACTTCCAGGACCTGGTGTTTTGTTGAAACATGTTTGATTTGGCATATGTCTTATCTTTTCATATTGAATGGTGTGTGATGTACAAACACTTAATTCAGTCATTACACACGATAAAACTAATCACCACTGCCATTGAAGCATATCTGTCTCTTTTATATAGACTTTCAACGTTATTTCTATATAGTCACATCATGTTATTGTCATCTTTTACATGTACACACATACATACACGTACAAATGTATATCAATGGCTGTACAGGTGACCCAGTTTAATTTTCTTTGAGGAATATAGATAAAGTAAAATTTGTTTTATTTAACGACTACTCCAGAGCTATTGCCACATAGGCTACTCTTTCCGATAAGCAGCAAGGGGTCTTTTATATGCACTGTCCCACAGACAGGACGGCACATACCACAACCTTTGATGAACCATTGATTGGAACGGAATATACTGTAAAATACTTCATTTTCCCGGGGACTTAATTTTCACAAACATATTTAGCGCAAAATTAAGAACCCATGTGGTCCGACTTTAAACTTTTTCAATTTTTTGATACAATCAATCAATGGTCACACGTCAATGTGTTGATAACGATAACTTGTGAAAAAAATAAACAAAACATCACGTCACATTGTGCAATTTTATGTTCTTGTTTAATGTTGAGTGTGTTATAACTTGTTTGATAATATTTTAAAACTAAATTACTTGTTTTATTTTAAGTGCTTTGACCGCCATCTTTGTTTTATTTGAGTATCTGAATCCGGTGATTACTAATTACAGTGACCACTAAAATTTTAGTTTCATTGTACATGCAGAATGAGTGGCTGGAAGGACATACTGGACTAATTAAACTGATATTTTGTTGTTCTATTACATGAATAATAATAATAATAAAAAACAATGTTAAACATTTGTTCCTTTCTTTCCGCAATAATATTTTATGAGTGCCAAGTTATATTAATACCGCACATGTGACATAATGGACAACACTAACGAATAATGTATGCCATTTGCGTTTTGACATGTTCACCAAAATAATTGGCCAGCAATTTACTAATATGTAATTTATATAGGGTATTTGAAAAACAAAATGTTTTTGTTTAATCAAGGATGCATGAAATATTAATTCTGCGAACACTGCAATTTATCTTTAGCGTGAAAAATTACACCTCTCGAAAATAAAGTATTTTACAGTAGCCCAAACTGCAAAGGGGTCCACCGAGAAAGATCGATCTGATTGTTTGAGCTACATCCCGCTCCTGGATATATAGAAATAAATGAAATTGGAATCTTGGTATAGAAGTGTATTTTTGTTAAGAAAAAATGTCTACTGGTTTGGCAGACTAATGACATTTAAACTACCTTGTACCCAGTAATTTCTACTAGCCAGCGGCAATGGTTAGTTATGTTTCCTGACTGAAACTAATATACTGTACATGTAAAATTACCTGTGGTTGTAAAATCAATACTACATGTACATCATTCCCTAATACGAGATAATAATGTTTGTAAGCATTAGTGAGTTTGTATGTACGTGCTAGGAAAGCACATATTGATCAATACGCCTGTTCACCTTCAAAATATCTTCTGATATTCAGATGTTTTACAGTGAAACCTATCAACAGTGGGTGTTTGCAATCAATCAATAATGTGGCAGTTTACTAACAGTAAACAAGATAAGCTAATGAGCTATAAAAATATCTGTGTATAATAACGGTCTGTGTTTTAGGGATCACCCAGTCTATAGCCAGGTTACCTAATCGTTAACTTGAGCTATAAAAATATCTGTGTATAATAACGGTCTGTGTTTTAGGGATCACCCAGTCTATAGCCAGATTACCTAATCGTTAACGTGAGCTATAAAAATATCTGTGTATAATAACGGTCTGCGTTTTAGGGATCACCCAGTCTATAGCCAGATTACCTAATTGTTATCTTGCATACAGATTTGCTGAACAATTTGTGATTTGACTTGATCAGATGATTTACAATCATTATTCAAGAAAATTAACAAAATACCTTAAAATACGTTCAAACAAATTCATTCCAATTAACAGGTTGATTGATTGTATTTATTTTTGTGCTTATATCCTATTAAGGTTTAAAGTAAAGTTTGTTTTATTTAACGACGCATATAGAACAAATTGATTTATATTTTATCATCGGTTATTGGACATCTATCATATGGTCGTTCTGACATATGTATTTAGAGGAAACCTGCTGTTGCCACATAGGCTACTCTTTTCCGATAAGCAGCATGTAGTCTTTTATATGCACCATCCCACAGACAGGACAGCATATACCACAGCCTTTGATGAACCAGTTGTGGACCACTGGCTGGAACAGAAAATAGCCCAAACTGAAAATAGGTCCACAATTAAGGTTTAACCACACTGACCTGGACACACTGCTCAGCTTCCTGTGCTGTCTGCCCATGAAAGAGGTTAATGTTAGTATGAGACATGAAACCTGTTGCCATCACAATAATGTGGCTGCTCTTTATCGATGAGCAGTAAGAAATCTTTTATATCCAACATCCCACAGACAGGATAGCACATACCACGGCTTTTGATAAATTAATTGTGGACCACTGATTGGTATAAGTGTTATACACCTACCCACTGAGCCTGGGGTGGAGCCTGTATTAAAATTTAAAATCTCATGCCTAGACTGAAATTTGTTCCCAATACTTACTAGCCAAGAGACCAATAACTTACAAACAACTGCACCACCAGGTGCAGTCAATTAACAGCAAGGTATATTTTATTTATATGTTTTTTAACAGACAGGACAGCACATGCCATGGCCTTTGTTGCATCAGTCATGGACCACTAACTGGAATAAGAAAAAGCACAATGTGTTTACCATAGGGGATCGATCCACCAGTTACTGTTTCAGTGTGCAGTGTGTATGAATATTAGTATGACGGCAATACTTTATGATTGTGTAATAAAATAAGTAAACTGTTTATTGTTATTGGCACTGAGTCAACAATCAAGATGTATTGTTATTTCTGTAGTTGGGTGTATCACATGAATTTCATTATGATAAATGACTAGAGCTGCATGTTTTGTATGGTTTTGTTAAGAGAGGCCAGGCCGAACAATTAGTTACGTTCTAGCTGGTCTTTATAATAAAAGGTATTGATCTGTCGCAATTGATTGCATGTACCAGAACTGTTGTAAAGTCTAATGTTACACACACAAAAACATGTTTATTAAGGGATCATTCACAATTATCATTGATTTTTCTATTTGAGCAAATAGTACTAACTTTCAGACCTACCTTTCCTATTCAAAATTATTATCTATTAAAATATTGATTTTCTTTTTCTCCCCTAGGTTTCCATCACCATTTTAATGATTAGTTTAAATTTATGTGCTAGCCTTGACTACATTCCCCTCCCAGTATGTTCCACATCACATAGAAATGGAGATATAGTACTTCCTAATACTCAAAATCATGTATTAAGAAGGAAGGGAAAGGGTATGAACACATAATGACAATCTGTCCTAAAAGGTATAAACATATACCGCTTTTTTACCAAGATATAACTTGTATAGTTCCAGCCACAGATTGAATGTAATTGGGTCTGCTATCCTTGATCACATTAGTTATTATAACAGTTATATTACTTATAAGTCCATCAGTAAAAATTACATCTTTTAGTATTTTGCTTTTATAACTGTTAAGTTCAAGTTAATTTAAGCTCTGTTCGGTGGCTTATACCCTTCGAGTTTCCTCTCTAGAGTTATGAATACCACCTGCCTTTTGTACAAGGAGGTCTGAATACCCTCATTTTTCCTGAGAATGTGGAACACTGATGCTACTAGGAAATATCGTAATTGTAAATAAATTATTACCCTGTACTGTACACCAGCCGTGGTATGTGCTGTCCTGTCTAGGTAAGTGCATATAAAAGATCCCTTGGTGCTAATTGTAAAGAGTAGCCTATGTAACAGAAGCGAGTTTCATCAGAAAATCATGAATTGCAAAATACCATATACATATACACCTGATAGCCATTGAATAAACAATGTGCTAGGGTGTCATTGAACAAAACAATCCCTTCTTTGTTACCCTGTACATTCTCATAGCTGTCTGTAATAAACATATTTAAACTTGATAATTATTCAAATTGTATCTGTCAACAGACAACATGTTTTGATATTTATGAAGTCTAGTACATAAATCTGACATTGTGCATTATATTTGTGACTAGATCTGTTTTTTATAGTTCTATATACAAACACCCCCAATAGCCGATGTTTATTTTTGTGCTGGGGGGGTCGTTAAACAATCGTTCATTCTATATACAAACACATGACAGTGTTAATTACTGTATAATTACTGGATGTCAGTTTTGTTAAGAGGGTTCAATTCAAGGCATATAAAATTAATTCTGTGTTCTACTATTTTACATCAAATGTTTGTACAAAAACCACATTTTCATATTTCATTTTTTCGGCACAAGTCCTCAAAGAATACTAAATATTTTAAACAACTATTAAATACAAAATATTTGGTGTTTAAGAATAAAAATGAGTGTCATTGATTTAGCTAGTATAAAAATGCTTTCTTTTAATTTTATTAAAAATACTTCATTAAATATTGTTTATTCATGCTGAATATTAGAGATTTTAATCTGCATTGATATGATTAATTTGAATTCACATGCTGTCCTATATTACCACCATCTAACACCTAGTGTTTAGTTTATATGAAGAGAAAAATGTTGATAATTGTGAATGGCCCCTAACTTCGGTCACTGCCTCTCAGAAATGAAGCCACACATAATGTTGATAATCAATAATTAATCTGTATTATCCAGAGTGTCATGCATCACTTGTGTTATCTACTTGTATTTTGAAAATCTCTGAATGTAATGAGTAGTATAGGGTGTAAATTTACATTCACTTATATTAGAATGGTTTGAAAATCTCTGAATGTAATGAGTAGTATAGGGTGTAAATTTATTAAAATGGTTTGAAAATCTCTGAATGTAATGAGTAGTATAGAGTGTAAATTTACATTCACTTATATTAGAATGGTTTGAAAATCTCTGAATGTAATGACTAGAATAGGGTGTAAATTTACATTCACTTATAGTAGAATGGTTTGAAAATCTCAGAATGTAATGAGTAGTATAGGGTGTAAATTTACATTCACTTATATTAGAATGGTTTGAAAATCTCTGAATGTAATAAGTAGTATAGGGTGTAAATTTACATTTACTTATATTTATATTAGAATGGTTTGAAAATCTCTTAATGTAATGAGTAGTATAGGATGTACATTTACATTCCTTTGTATTAGAATGGTTTGAAAATCTCTGAATGTAATGAGTAGTATAGGGTGTAAATTTACATTCACTTATATTAGAACGGTTTGAAAATCTCTGAATGTAATGAGTAGTATAGGGTGTAAATTTACATTCACTTACATTAGAATGGTTTGAAAATCTCTGAATGTAATGAGTAGTAAAGGGTGTATATTTATATTCACTTATATTAGAATGGAACTTGAGAAATGCTGTTCTGTTTAGTACATATGTATGTTCCATTGGTAGAACATCGGACTCTCAAGCTGAAGACAGTGGTTCGAAATCCTGGCTCACAATTGAGAATGTGTCAAAATTACCAAATGTTTGACATTCTGTAGCTGATTATTAAACAAAACAAAAACAAAAAAAGTGTCTCAAGTGGTAGAACGTCGGACTCTCAAGCAGGTCGGTAGTTCAAAACCTATTGAAGGCTAGCACACAATTGTCTTTGTGTCAAAATTACAAAATGTCTGACATCCAATAATAAATCAGTGTGCTCTAGTGGTGTCATTAAACAAAACTAACAACAGCAATACATAGATACTCAGTTTTTACGTCACCATCAAAGTTGTATAATTTATGATGTAGTTGTGTCGTGAACTGTGAATTTAAGAGCATTCACTTGAAAGAGATGTACCCAGTATGTAATCAGTAATTTGGTTATTACAAATTCCATCCAATTATCAGTGACTGGTATGTCAGATATGGGGTGTGTGCAGTATTGCATAGGAAAGTGTATATAAAAAACCTCTTACATGTATATTAAGGATCAAATAGCTTGAAGACACTTGTTGGACTAGTTTTTATACTTCATGTTAAACCCTTTGAGAATGATTGGCATCAATGAAATTGCTATATAGCATCCACAAAGGCTAGCCTGTCCTAAAAGCATGGCTGGTCAAATTATTGCCTTGGGATCATAATAACACACCAGAATCACTAAAAGTAAAAGTTCATTATGCTGCCATTGTAAAATGTGACTTGTGAAAAATCCTTGTTGTTAATAAAAAACATTAGCCTATGTCACGTATGTGTATATTGTACGAAATGGGTCCAGACATAAAATATTACCATAGTTAAAAAATCATTTAGGATTTAGACTTAAAGAATTAGTTAATGAGAGTCGTGAGTTGTGACTTTGAAAGCATCATAAGCACAGGGCCACTGATGCCAGGTATCCTCTGTAGACAATATACAAATGTCATGTGTGACACTATATATTGAATAACATTAACCAAACATTCCTACCCCTGTTAAGGGGTCTTTTACAATTATGATCATTTTCCTATTCATGCAGAGCATATCAATTTTCAGATTCCCTAATTAGTACATACAGAAATGTAGGTTTTTTAAATAGTTTTTTGGGGCAGTTTGGAATCTGTGGTTTTACAAAGCCAGTATTTTCATGGGGGACTTTGCGATTGATTAACTTTTCCTTTGTGGTTACTTTGCTAACATATGATGTCAACAACAAATACTGAAACAGTCTTTAAAATATCTGAACAAACAGTAAAGTAAAATGTAAGAATAATTGATGTTGTAGATGTCAAGTAAATTTCTTTAC
Organism: Symmetromphalus regularis; assembly: GCA_032355785.1. Lineage (NCBI taxonomy): Eukaryota > Metazoa > Mollusca > Gastropoda > Neomphalida > Neomphalidae > Symmetromphalus > Symmetromphalus regularis. The sequence goes on from JAULBS010078010.1 coordinate 12,394, forward strand.
TAATAATTTGTATTTTTATTTACAGACGATTCCTCTCAGCTTTACATTTCGATTTTATGGCCACAATATTACAAAAGTTACCGTGGCAACTGGCGGTAAGTATCTTCAGTTAATCAATTTCTTGTGATTGTAAAAATAATGCTTTAATATCCTTCTTTGCCATCACAATTTGGTTTTAAATCTTTTTGTTTTCACTTCAAAATTGTTTAGAAGAATATGCAATTTTTTTATTTGCTCAGAACTTTTGAACTGATTATTTATTATTCATAAACATATGGTCTCATAAATAATAATAATACAGTAAAATCCTCTTAATTGCATAGGCTTTTTGCACAAATATTTTATGCAATTAACAGGATTAAAATCATGTTACTATTCTTGAATTATCTGGTATAAAATCAAAGTACATTTGTCAAACAGTGATCTCAAAAATCTGAAATATTCAATATAGTAAGAAATTCTTTGACCATTTAACCTGAATGTTATAACCGATGCAAAAATAGTGTATGAGTACACTTTGTTGTCATTTTGTGATTATTTGCTAAAAATGTTAAGATTCATCATTGTTTTTTAGTAGTTTGGAACAAAAAACAAAAGTTTTCTACATTTTTTTATGCAGTTAACCAGACATTACAAAGAAAGTATATATGCAATTAAAAGAAATTCTTTGTATATATTTGCATACAAATGGTTCTGTTCAACAAAATATTATGCAAATAACAGGAATATGCTATTATCAGGAATGCAATTAAGTGGACTTAACTAACATGGTAATCCTCCATGTAATGCAGATCATTTGTAATGTGATTTGAGGGGTCACAACTTGGATAAACTCTGACTGTGTGATTCATATGTGTTAAGAACACTTTATCTTTATATATGCCCCATTTTTAGTGCGTTTGGAAGGTCAGAATGGATGTTTGTTAATCTCCAGAAATATATGCATTAAGCCTGATGGAGGTAGTTTGTATTTATCACCAAAGTGACCGTCAAGTGCTCGACTTAAAAAGCTATATATCACTTTAAAGTCTTAGTGTCACATTTATTAGCTATAGTGGACTCATCCAAACCAGCAGTTGTCTAATTCACAGTTACCTTGGAATGACACCTTCATGTTTGTGTTGGTGTGTTTGTTGAAAACATTCCAAAATTGTCTAAACCAGAATGAATTTAGCATCCCTAAATATAGATTTTAGCATCCCTAAATATTGATGGTAATATTCCTAAATATTGACTTTGTGTATAAATATATTGAATTGAAATGAGTTGAAATGTACATTACATCTCGTCTTTTCTGTCTAAATGAACACATTTTTTATATGTTTTATGTAAGTAATGTTGTATATATTATGTTTTATGTAAACACTTGCAAGTGCACTGTATGCATATATCAGGGTTTCTAGAATACGATAGCCCGTGGCTAGTGGTTTTTGTGGTCGGGCTACCAAATAATCACTTTCCACTAGCCCGATGGCTAGTGGAAATTTAAAAAAATGAATAAAAAATGCAACGAAAAGTGCTAGACATACTTGTTTGGATAAATAAAGTCCGACTATTGTTAGCCTGTAAGACGTCAAATAGCTTGCAGGCGTAATCTGCAAAATAACGCAGTCTAAGATTTCTGTTTCCGGCAAGATGTCGTAATATCGCGAAGAGAGCTGAATGGCTTCCGGTCAAAATAAATAGAACTTTTCTGTTCTTTTACCGTTAAAATACAGTTATTATAAGTAATTAATTTATCCATCGTTATCTATTACCTTGAAGGTAATGATTATTTTACGTTAGTTAGTTTTTAGTCTTACTCCGACTGTCAGAGTTTGTGATTCGCAAAGTTGGAGTCTCAGATTAAGACAATCGGCAGTGAATCGCACATGGCAAATTTGTAAATAAACTCTTGTAGCTCGCCACCTGATAGATCTGTTGCGTTCTTTTGTTTTTGAAAATGGTGGCACTAATGTTACAGTGCATTTTTAGTAATGGATTTTTTTTTAATCATGCAAAATTAGCGAGTCGATCCGACTGTCAAGTTTTGAGTTTTATGTTTACTTTGTAGTGTTAGGAGGTAGGGCTAGTACATTTTTAAGTCGGACTAGTGAATTTTGAAAATCACTGATCCCATGGCTAGTGGATTTAAAAAAAATTCTAGAAGCCCTGCATATATACATCAACAAGAACAAGTTGCTTCTTATAGTGTAATATATGTATGTGTAGGAAACTGACTCATTTCTTCTGCCTCCGATTTATAGTGTTACATATAACTAGTAAATAATTACAGGCACTAATCTAGCAGGCGAAATGGGACTTTTCTTCATCAAAAGTTCACTCAAGTCACCGACTTGTAAGTAGTAGTGAAAAGTCGAAGTAGCTGTAACATTTTGCTTGAAGTAAAGTGAAAAACAAATCCTAATAACTACCATCTGACAATGACATCAATTTATGATGCCAACCAAAAAAAACCACCCAAAAAACTAAATATCCTAACTAGCCTTTACACACAAACAAATAACAAGTCTCGTATGACACGTGTTTCTGGTAACGTGGAATGGACCATGTGGGCTTTGTTCAGTTACGTAATATAAACAAGATTCAAGTTACTTTGCTAGAGATGCATTTAAAAATATGTTGCCTATTGATTCAGTGCTAGTATTCAAAGCCGTTGGCGATTGGTCTGTATGTATGCTTTTGATTTAGCTTTGATAAAATATGGACGAATAACCTTAATTTATTTTCAATAGTTTATAAGACAGTGGTTTTGATTGGTTGATTGCTAGTATGTTGAATTTTCCTTTGCAAACTGGATGTTTTTACGGTAAATAATTATGTTGTGATTCTGGCAACTACAAAGGTTTCGATTCACTGCACAGTCTTGTTGTCAGTAGTTGATATTTTCAATGGCATATCTATTGAAGTAATATACCGTAGTTGTTGATTCTATTTATTGCATTATTAAATCTTAATTAAAAATAACTGTCTGTTTATTGTGGAAAACGTAACAAGAGCATGTTTTTGATTATGTGTGCAAAATGGGTAAACCATTAAAAAATGGAGATAGAAGATATTAAAACAATATTCAAAAGGTTTTTTTGTTATTTAAATATAAAAATAAATGTTAAAATCTCCTCAGAAAAAAGAGCGATAGCATAGGCCTACATGAGAAAAAACCCATTAACTAAATACATTTTATTTTTGCTTTGTTCACTTATCCCATTTTTATCAAACTTCTCCCATTTCTTATAGGAAGGGAGAAGTCACATCTTCCACTTTTTCTATCCTAGATTAGTTCCTAAATTATTGAGTATTTTATTTTACAAGCAAATACTGTTTTAATGATAGTAATTCAATGATACGATTTCTTTACATTTTTCAGTCTCCAAAATGTAAAAATAGATATTTCTTTGTCAGTATTTAGTGTAAACCGAGTACGTCATGGAAATATAATAGTCACATGGTTTTGTTTATAAATTTATCAGCATTGAAAAAAAAGTGGAATGGTTAGGATTTCTTTTTAATTCATGATTTTTTTTACACTATTGTGGTATTATAAATGGAAATATTCCTGTTGAGCCTGACCAGTGCCAACTACTATGGTTAGAAAACTGCAGTCAAAATCAACACAGTCCCAAATATTGGCAAGTCCCAGAGAAAAAAAATAATGATTCCTGACCTTAAATTGGTGCGGGATGTTTCTTTGTTTAGAATTTTTCTTGTTTTTCCATAACAAATATTGTTTCTTTGTAATTGATCGGCATAATCATCCGCTCTGAATACTAACTGGAGAAAAACTCAACTTGTGCATTACCCAACCATTATGCCAAGCGTTACATCAAACACAGGTTTTATAAAAATCAATGAAATCATTATTACCATTGTGCTGTGAAGGACTCGATCTTAAAGGTACAAAACCTTGTTCCTATGCACGTGCTTTTGCTGTTTCATGTAAAAAAAAAAAAATCTTTTTAGGCAATTACAAACACAGAATATGTCAAATTAGATACTCCGTGCAAAATTGTTTCAGTAATGTGTAAATTTACTGGTTAGAAAGACTGTGGTAGTGGAGAACATGTCCGAGGTAACATGTCTGAGTAAATTGAAGTTTGTTTTATTTAACATAGAGTACATTGATTTTTATCTTATCATCGGCTATTTGATGTCATACATATGATCATTTTGCTGCCACATAGGGTACTCCTGATAAGCAGCAAGGGGGCTTTTATATGCACCAACCCAAAGACAGAACAGCACATACCACGGCCTTTGATAAACCAGTTGTAGACCACTGGTTGGAATGGAAAATAGCCCAAACTGCAAATGGGTCCACTGAAAATGATCGAGCCTACAACCCACCGGTTCACAGGCGAACACATTACTGTTTGAGCTAGATCCCACTCCCCTGCCTAACTGAGATATGATGGGTGATGTTTCTGATTTTTGTGCTCGTTGACATCCAATTGCTGATGATTAATTAATCAGTGTGCTCTAGTGGTGTCATTAAACAACATAAACAAAATGTTTGATAAATGTGATTCAGTATTGTACCAGATACTGGAAGAATAGTGACATGACCTTAAATTGGGATTTCTGTTAAAGGAATAATCCTGTTATTTGCACAGAATATTTTGGTTCTGATAAAGGAATGTAGTGTGTCAATTGTTAACCCCTAATTGCATAAAGCTGGTGGTTAATTAATGTTGTGGTGTCCCATAGACAGGACTGCACATACCACACTCTTTGATGAACTAGTTGTGGACCATTGATTGGAATGGAATATACTGTAAAATACTTTATTTTAAAGACAACATAGCTTTTTTTATTAGTTTGTAATTGATGTTATGTTTTTATTTTTCTTAACTTACAGGTTTCATCTATGCCAGTCCATTTCTACACCAATGGTTGACAGCAACACAGTACATTGCGCCTCTGATGGCAAACTTTGACACTTCACTGGGAAAAGCATCAGATATATTTTATGATGATTTCGGTAATATTTCTTTACCCAACCAACAAATAAAAATAAAATATATGATTTTCCCTAGCATAGTCCCACGAAATTTAAGGGGCCTTATGCTCTAAATATTGATTACAAATGAAACTTACATGCATTTGTGATACTAGATTTCGCTTTCATATCACGCAAGACGTTTTAACTGAACAATGATATAAGGAATTCCATGCTGAGTTGATCAGTTTGTTTTCACATTTAAAAATTAGAATTCTTCAAATTTTAAGATTTCAAGAAATGTTTTGCAACTACAAAAATATTCAGACGTTTCAAAAGAATGGCTAATGAAGGGAATACCCATCACGTGAATCGAACTATTTACGTCATACCTCTTTTAACGGTAAAAACTGTTATTTTTTCCGAGCATAATTCATTATCGTATTAAAAATATTGATAATAAGCGAGATGTGGTAGTTATGTAAGTAGCTGAATGGAGTATTTCTATGGACAAATCAAATGTTTATATTTAAAATTAATTCTTTGTTTAGAAATTAATTATACTAAGGGTCCGTGGGAGTATGCGTTAAATATAATGTATGTATTTAATAAATAATTGTTTCACTCCATAAAGATGATAAATCGTCCTTGACATTTAACAGAGGGCAGCATGATAGAAACTTTATAAACAAAATTAATTAAATTAAAAAATTAAAGATGTTAAATAAACAAAATACTAACTAAAGAAACAATGATAAATCATACTCAACATTTATTGGAGGACAAAATATTCCCAAAATATTTTTAAAACTATTTCCTAAGGTTTTCCTAATGCATTTCTTAAGTAATTGCCTAATCTATTCCACAAAATACTCCTAAAGTATTCTCTAAAAAAAATCCCTAATGTATTTTCACAATCAAACAGATTTGAAAATGGCGCCCGACATTAGACGTCGGCGTATTTGAGAAATGTGTTTGTCAGTTTTCCTCAAACTGCCCTGACATTGAGATCACACTTTTGACTTGTACAGCGTTACAAATCTTTAAATAATTTTACATCAATCATTAGCAAATTTACTGCCGTCATTTCTTGACCGCAGAATGGCTGTGTCCTCGCACATATCTCAGACTTGAATCATGTCGGCCAATAGAAACTCTACACGATCAACTCATTACATTCCCATTGGTTGACAGAGATAATATTTACCTGAAAGCATTTGTAATCAACAAATCTCCTAGATCTACGCTAAGTGGCATTCTAAATTTAGACAATGTGACCTTGAGACAATTGAGCGCATTGTTCTGGTTCAGTCTACAGATCACACAGTGCACGACAGTTAAAACTGAAGTTACTAAGTATGTCAACAATTCGTGGCTGCGTGTACAGTTTGTCCAGCAAATTAGTGTATTCGTTCAGTGGTAATATAACATTAAACAACTTGTCACTACTCTTTACCTCACACTGTTTGATAAATAACTCTCAGGGCCAGTTTCTCGTGGCGGGTTTATTGGCAGGTTATGGAGACCTACTGATACGGGTTACGGTAACCAGAGGGTAAAACCATGTTAGTGTTACACTGTTCGATATACTAAAGCTCGCGAAAAGCCTTCAAACCGTTTGAGGGTCAAGGTTTTCAGCATTTTTTTTTGTTATCTGATTTAACTCCTGGTGTCAGTATAACTGGTGTTACCTAACCCAAGGATGATAAATCGCCACCCCTCCCACTCCCCCGCCTCGCTAGGATTTACTCATGATGAGTTTCACCGATTAGACAGAATGTATTTACACTTCGGGAACTCCTCGTACCTTCAGTGTTGCAAGCCCCTATCTGGATGCGATGCGATATATGAGTTAATTCCCGATTTATCCATACGTAAGGATTATACAGACATATAGCGTCCTAGTGTTACAACTATAATTTAAAATATGAACGTCTCTGATTATTTATCTTCTGTATTGGCAGCGGGTTTCTTCCAAAGACAATATGTCATGCAGATAGTGTTTGATGTCTGTTAGATACCAAATAAACAATGTATTGGGGTGTTGTTAACATTCTTCTCATTACTATTATCACAGTGATTTATTAGTGTTTACCAACACGTTTCAAGCATAGACGCCTGTCATGTACAGAGATACGGCTTTAAAAGAAAAGTTGTGTAGCTAGGTGACAATGCTAGTTTTATACATGTGTGTATATGTTTGTGAATATAGAGCACGCTTTAAAAGCATAACCTTTAGTTATAAAGTTAGCCGTGTTCAACAAAACAGAAATATAGAGAGCAATATTTATTTAACGACCCTCCCTAACCCAGGACACACACGCACGCACGAGCAGACACACACATACATACACACACACGCATATATACACACACATACACACACACACACACACACACACACACACACACACACACACACACACACACACACACACACACA
>JAULBS010078021.1:0-19767 GCA_032355785.1 Symmetromphalus regularis
TTGTTATTATTGTTACATAAACTTAGCATTAATAAAACAATATATCTTTCTACTATATTTTAAAACACAACAAAATATAGAGGGTGCTCAAACACATACGGAGGAAATACCATATGCAACATAATTATGGTTGTAATGGTGAGATTTGTGGAACGAACTTTGGTAAACGACCTCATTATAAGAATAATGTGCTGTCAAAAGTGTTATACTTTCACCAACAACTATTTCACAGAAATTAGGTCGACTTGTAAACGGGTCAAAGAAAAAATTGCCAATTTTATTACCTGAGAAAGGGGGGTCGACTTATAGGCAGTGTCGACTTATAGGCAGGGTTGACTTACAGGCAAAGATATATGGTACTTAAATCCAGGTATCAAATAGAAAGAAGCATCCATCATAGTAAATGTTTAGATAACAGGTTTCAAACAAAATGGCTCTGTATCATATGCTATTCAAGACATGGTCAATAATTGACTTGTTACCTTTAAATGTTTATGCAACTTTTTTGTTTTAAATATATTTATAGTCATGCCAATCAATGTGTGTTTTGTCAGCCTGTAAACTATTTGTCTGTCGGTTGGTCGATCTATGTGTGTGTGCGTGCATGAGTCAGTGCGTATATGCGTGTAAAATAAGAGTAAATGATTATCCCTAATAATATTTTCTTGTCAACTTAATTATCTGTCACATGTTTAACACTAAATGGTAATTGTGTTTCATACTTTCTTGTTGTTATATTTATATAATTTGTTTTGTAAATCTGTCACTTCTTCCTGTGGTTGGAACATATAATAAAATGTAAACCGGGATTTGTAAATAAAATATTTTTAAAAAACTCAACAAACAAAGTGTATCTTTAACGTATAGGCCTAAACAAAAAAAAAGTATTCCATTTATTGAGTATTCATTTCATCAGTTCACTATCATTTCATCATTTCAATATCGGTAGCAAATAAAAACAATTCGTAGTTTTTTTTCACTTACCTCTTTCTGTTTTCTTCCAACCTATTTATTAATTTAGAAATGTTTGCACTGTCCTACAGTGTGGACATAGAAGCTAACAGAAGCATTACTGTGCCTATCTATATTTGGATATCTCATGTAAGATTTTCATTTCCCCCCCAAAAAAAAGGATTATGGATTGTTTTAAGTTTTACTAATTGTTAAAAAAATATACAAATAACTGAAAAAAATAAGTTAACTGCAAGTTCTTTAGCTGTACAGGCCAGGACCCTGTAACTAAAAACAAGTTTGTGTAAGATCTATCATAGACATAATAATAATATACTAACTGAAAAAAAACAAATGCAAGTTCAGTTTTAGTAATATAATGTTTTCATCTGTAGACCAAATATATACATATTTTTCTATCTCATTGTACTGTGTAAAGAATCTTTGGTTAAAATTGGGTCTAGCATCAGCACATGTTTCACTGCATGAAATTATAATCTATAAACATTTGAAATATTTACCAACAAAACAAAAAATGCATTTATTTTTTCTGTAAGTATAAATTATTATTACATAGGTCTTATATTAGCTTGAAGTTATAGGATACTTGATTAAAATTGGGATTTTTCTTAAGTAATAGACATAATTTATCTAACTCTAAATTGTCATTCTTCTTGGTATATTTGATTGCAAATCTACTTAACAGAATGTGGTTCATTTGTAGGTACTTCAGTAATTGCAAAATTATGTAACTGTATCAATACTTGAAATTTTGTTTTATTTCTCTCATTCAGGTTAAAAACTTTCTGTTTTGTTATGTATTGTTTACATCGAGTGTTCTAAAATTATTTTTCAGTATCTGATAAAAAGCAGAGCAAAAGTATGTTGCCTCATTTTACTGTTCGGAGAACTTTTACACTGCGGAACACTGGAGAACTTCCGTTTTATGTGCAGGGATTCAGCATAAATGATGCCGAGTGTGAAGGCTATGGTTTTAAAATACTTGATTGTGATGGCTTTGAAATGCCACCAAATACAAGTCGCAAAATAGATATAGCGTAAGTAGTTTACTGTTGTTCATCTTATTTTGTGTATATCTTAACCATAAGGATTATACCCAGTTTTCAACATTTTATACATATCCAGCATACACTTTTCCAAATTATTATACAAATTTAAATTAACCATTTAAATACACATATAATTACGGTCTGAAAATAGTACTTTTATATGAATAGGCAAATTGTTAATGACTTCTAAATATATCCATTGTCATGTGAGATTGTTTGAGATATTTATATTGACCATTCATCTGATAACAATGAGGAGGGGGTACATACAGATTACGGGCTTCCTGCATTAAATATTGATTGAAAATAGTGTATTGCCACATATTTAAATTAAATTATTTGTTAAATCTGAGTGAGCGGATTGAGTTAGTTGTATGTTGACTTTTTTTTTTCTTCAGTTTTACACCCGACTTTACAATGTCACGTATCCGAAGATCTCTGACAATACATACCAGCCTGGGGCCACCAGCAAACTATACACTTCAGGCAACAGTTCCATCATATCTGCTTTCCAAGTGCTCTGCAGCGTTACCCCGCCCCAACTGGGAACCGGTGCTATATTACTCAATTGTATGTGTCATGAGCTTTCTGCTCTTTTGCATACTTGTGGCAGCGTATTTTGAGGCAGACAGAATTATAGTAGCTGATATCCTAAAACGCAAAATTAGAATGAATAATGGTACTCAACCCTTTGAAAAAGGGAAAGTGTTTGACTTAAGAAATGTTGCTGGTTTACAACTCAATCTTAAACCTGCAATTTCAGTACCAGTTGCAGAAATGAGACAAGTCCCAAGGCAAATGGTAGAAGTTAATGGCCATATTGAGTACAGACAGCAGAATAAAGAACCCCTCCTTGGCAGCATACTCAGTTTGCTAAGAAATCTCATTCCACACAAAATATTCTACTCTCGAAAGAACCACGTGGACCGGCAGACCTCTCGAGAGAAGGAAACTAAGCCTGTTCCAGAACAGACTTCTATAAAACCACCGACCAGTGATAAAGACAAACAACCTACCCCACCGATATTACACGAGAGCACATCTGAGAAATCTATTACTGTACATAGACTGAAGAAGTCTAAGTCTTCTCAGAAGCGTCACAGTGATCCCAATATGAGTGATGGGCACGCTCTGTTAGGATCAAGTGACCGAAAACTAAGAGACTTATCCATTCCAGACAACAAGAAGACAACTGATAATGACTTGGCTGATGAAGAGGTATCTCAGCATACCCGATCAGCCACCCAGAAATGGGAACAATCTAATGACGTACCTGAAACTGCTAATGAGATTTATGTCAAAGAAGACATCAATGCAAACAGACCAGCAAGTAGACTGAAGTCCCGCAAGAAAAGTCGTAATCGAATGGAGCGGGAATTCCTGAAGGAAAAGATTAGTGCTCGTGAAAATCATGGATTAGACGACAAAGATGAGATTTCTTCAACTACAACTGACTCGTCAGCAGGAGATGTTGAAGAAAAGGTTGGTTTCAAATATACTGGACATTAGAAATTAATTTACAAACCATGGTTATCTTTCAGTATGGATTAAGTCAGCCATTGTTAGATACTTCAGTTTCTTGTCTTTGTTGCAGTAAACTTTTAAGAATTGATACACATATATGATTAATGTAGTGGTACAGACAAAGATTCTTGTCAATTTAAAACAGAAAATTAAACAATTTGAAATAATTTTAATGGGGGATGTGGTGGATGTGGAGAACGCATAATAATTCAACACTAATCTCTATTTTAAAAGTATTACCTAAACTTTATAACTAATATTTTTAATACGTGGCTGGCTGTGACTAATATGAGATGACAACATTGGTCTCTTGTTACATGTTGTAAAATAAATTGTTTCCAGAATTCCAGTGCACGGGACTCGACCCCGGAGCCACTTATATCCTGCACCATGACAAGAAGAAACAAAAAGTCAAAGCCAATGGATAGAGCTGTTGCTGCTGTCTTGGCTGATGACTACAATGATGATGACCACTTTGAACTTAAGTCAAAGTCTAAGGCTCACCGCAACATTAGAGTGAACCCAAAAGAGACATTTGGAGGCAATGTACTTCGACCAAGGTATGTGTTGGAAATGAAATAATTTTAAGGTTTGAATTTACTTGCTGAGATGCAGAACCCAGTGATACATTTGTTGTTACACAATAACTTTTTTAAGTATTAACTTTTCAACATATTAAAGAACCTGCTAAAAATTCCTGGTAGAAAAATGTCTTTTGGTTTTGTTAAAATAAAACTCCTAATTTCCAGTGTTCGTTTATCATTTCAAAACATTAATATGGTTATTATTTTTTTTAATTAAAGTACACTGGAGCTGCCATATACCCTTGATCCAAAGATAACGAACCAAGATCAGACATCTGAGGAGCCTGTAAAAAAGCGAACTCCAAAACCAAAGCCAAAGATTAAAGGTAGGAAACTATTATAATTCTGTTATATTTTTATTCATTTCTTTTGTCTAACTTTATGTATATGTGTTGTTTGTGTTTTGACTTTCCATGTGATTAGTTAAATTGAATGAGTTGTTTCCCATATATCAGTTATTCATTTCTCTGATTATAAGTTAAATTTGTTCAGCTGTCAAGTTGGGAGTTCTTAAGCATTTTTTTGATAATATAATTTTAATTAAATATATTACTGTAATTATTTTATAGTTATTTTAAAATTTTCTGTTCTTTATATATGACTATTAATTACTCTACTACCATTTATTGGATTAAAGAAAACAAGTTTTCTGAAATAAACATAATATTAAATTCCTGATTTTTGTTTAATCAGGGCATTAAAAATATTTTCAAATTGGTACAAAGGCACATGGAATATCAGAATTATATTATGTCACGTGTGAATAAACAGTTAGCTGTTCACTACTATGTCTGATTATTGTAGCGTCTTGTAGATTATTGTAAGCATCTTTAGTTGCATGATAGAGTGTTAAACTGTAGTCAATGTATTGATACTGATAGTAATAACCTGTAGTAACATTTTCTTTGATGCTTTATATACATTACATTTCACCCATATTGCACATAGTGTTGCTTTATGTGACTAAGTTGCTTATTAATATTCAGTGAGCATTATGTAACAATATGTTTTAATATAAAAGTGTATAAATTTATATTTTATAAAATGTTTTAGATTTTCTGGCTCCTAAGGTAATTGGAAGGGTGGAAAAGGGCCATGTCTCGAGGTATCTGTAGCCCCTTGCCCACATTGCCTCCCTTGCCTAAATATAGCATATACAAAGAAAGTTGAATGATTATGCTCAGTAGTGGCTTATACGTACTGCACCAGTGTTGTTAGAAGTTTAAAATGTATTCAAGATTACAATTTCTAAACTAACTACTTTAATTTATTCTGTTGTGATTAATACATATAAATATACCCTGTATATGTATTAGGTACAATCTTGTTCATCTATTGTGGTTGAGTGTAATGTGTAACATGCCATGATAGTTTGGTTTCAAATTCACTTTACGTTATAATTTATAATGAGAAAAGTGTATATTAAATAACTTAATGTGTGCCTTACCTAAGTGCTTAAGTATTTAACCTAAAACAATTCAGATAAAAATATTTTGCTTTATTCATAAAATTGATGAACATCAGGAGTATGGTGATGCTACAGAATATTATGGGGTGTCATCAGTGCTCATAAAATACTAATAACAACATTTTAGCTTTAAATTATTTTAATGATTTACACACATTAGGTCAGCTGACACTTAAAATACAAATTATTTTTGTTACACACTTTCTATAAAGTAAGGTAGCTAAAAAAAATACATACAGCATAAAGGTATCTTTAATTTACATGAATGAGGTTTAGTTGAAGTATTGTTCTTGATAGTTTGTTGTTCATTGTTGTAAGTAATGTATATGTACTGTCCCTTGTCCAGATAAACTTCAAAGGTTTTTTGCTTTTATTGTCTTCATAACCCAGACCAGAAACAGACTTTATATAATTGGTGAAGTTGTAGTCCTGTAGTCTGTAAACATCATGAAGACATCTAAATTTTGATCTTTTATATTTGTTTTATTATTATTATTTGGTGGTGTCACTTTTTAACTAAAATTGGCTAAAGAGTTTTAAATATGAATATTCTCTTAAAATAAATGATGTTAAGACTTTGGGTTCAAATGTTTTCACAACCAATTTTATATTAATTTCATGCAATATCAGGAAGCCTTTTCTGAAATTCTGTTTATATCTTTCTTGGAGCAAACATAATAATTGTAATCTAATTAGAACTTCTTTGTACTGAATATATATAACATATATATAAACTGACAGATCAAACTGAGTAATGGAGTTTAGAGATATATCATGTTAATAAATTACTCTCACTTGTCATAAAGTTTTGTATGAACACAATACTCTTTATTTAAAAAAAATAAATATCAGATTTAAATTAGGACAAGGGACAAACACAATAAAACTTACACTGGTAGTTGAGTTGAGCTTTTTGTTGGCATGTTATGCATTTCACTCTTTTATTCTGCATGCTGATTGGCTACTGTGTTGTGTTGTGTAGGTGTTTCATTGTTACGAGTGGTCACAAGTGACAGCAGCGACCAAGACAAAGATTCTCCCCCGCCATCATGGGATACTCCGAGTCTTGCACCACAGTCTGGTTAGCTCCATCTTTGATTCTTTGTCCAATGAAACATCACCTAGTGATCGTAAATACTAAATTAACCTTAGGGTTATGTGCTTGATTTTTTTCAAGTCTGGTAATGGGTAACAACATTATTTTCTTTTGGGTGTAAAAACATGGAGGTATGGCATTGGCATGCATGTTTGGTAGTGGGTAGTGACAGTTACCTACTTTTAGATATTAAAAATATATGTTTAGATAATGGTGAAAGGGGCTCTGTGGTAACTGTTGTTAACTACTTTAAATTTATAAATGACTTCTATCAAAATAGAATAATAATAACCAATAACATCTCAGATAATTGCCCTGCACTTTTTGTCATTCTTTTTTTGTTTGTTTTTAGTGCTGTTTTTAAGCCATATGTTACACATAAAACAGTGCATTATCACAGAATGTATTTTGAAGATATTTATGCTCACTACAGTTGAGTAGTTAACAGTACTTTGTTTTCCACCTCTGTTTTTATTAAAAACATATGTTTAAATTGAAATCTTACGAAGTGAAAACTAATGCAAAGGCAAATATAGATAACAAAGCAAATAAAAACAAATAAGATTAGTTATTTTCTCCTTATTTTACACATCAAAATAACTACTAATATTAAAACTAAGGAAAAACTTTATTTATGAAAACAGTGATTTGTTAACTCTCTCCTACCATCATACAAAAAACATCTTGATTTTGTTTTCCGGACAAGGTGGCTGGATTTAGTATAAAATCATATTTATTATTTTTTTTTAAACTGTGTATGCATTAAATTGATAATAGTAGTAATACACTTTAGTAATTGATCAGTGAAGTACTTACATTGTGTTAGGTTCATAAAATAAAGTGATGAGCCACATGAATTTGCAGTCAGTGGAAAATGTCTCACTTTTGTATTCGTATTTGTGATTGTGTTCATGTTTGGTTGGTGGAAAAATGACGTTATCTTGCCAATATTATTGATAGTATTGAAGATTTAAAATTAAAAATGTCTTCCAACAAAATGAGAATAATTTTAATGAAACATCAATTATACAGTACTTTTACCATCACGGGTATGATAGAAATTAAAATTAATACAATAGTTTGATTGTAGTTTAAAAAACCAAAAACAAACAACAACCAGACCCTCTTTTAAAGGTGTTTTTTTATGTTCTAGTAGAATACTCAGTATTGCTTTTGGTATTAATTTCAGTTTGGGGTACACACAAAAAGTATAATACCTTTGGTGCAACATCTTGGACCTTTTTGCCCTCATCTTCCTAAGAGTTTCTTTTAATATATTTCTACTGAAACTGGGTGTATCCCACTGTAGATTTAAATATACTACTTAAATGTAATTTGTACTGCCAAATAAAATAAAATTTGGTTGACTGATAAATGGGACAATGTTTTAGTGTTTGAAATTTGAGAGATGTCTTCATAGATAAGTTAACTATTATATACTGAATAAATATTTTATTTTTACTGACATATTTAAAGCATGATTATTTATGAATTGCATGCTGTTTGAATATTTTTAATGCACTGTTTATGCATTGTTATTGTTTATTTATTATACTTTAAATCTATTCATTGTTTAATATTAAATATGTTTTGCTTCATTATCCTCTAACTAGACTAAAAAGTAATCAAACTCATTATTTATATTTGCCTTTGCTACTTATTCTGTATGATATTAAGTTTTTCTGCTAATAATTCAGTGTTTGTAATTTTAAGTTAATCTATCATGAAAGTTTTTTGAAGTTTTCATTATGGAAAATAAATTAGCATTGAAATTCTTTAAAATAAAGTCACTTCACTTTAATTATAACATTTTTGATAAAATTTGCAATTAATGATATATAGGAAGGGATTGGTTGTTTAATGACATCTCAGCACTTTGTTTATGGCTATTGGACATCAAACATATGGTGTTTTTATTTGTGACTCATGGTCTTTAAAGTAAACCCACTTTCACCATATAGGCTACACATTTGTGATTAGCAGCAAGGGATATTTTATATGAACTTTGCTAGACTGGACAGCACATGAGATAGCCTTTGGTAAACCTATTATGGATCACTGATTGGTGCAAGAGGCATACATCTACTCACTGAGCCTAGTGCAGCGTTCACTTTAGGCTGGAGCCAGTATAGAAATAAAAATCCCATGCCTCAACTAAGATTTGATCCTAGTACCTACAAGGCATGAGTCTGACAGTTTAACCACTACACCACTGTGGCTGGTTGTATTATAAAAATGCATATTATTAATTATACATTTCATTCATACCTGAACCCACATGGATAGATATTAAAGAACTTCTTTGACTAATAAATGAAAAAAAAAATTGCTTTCCAACATATTTCATTTATCTGTAATTAATATTCCCTGTTCATACAAGTGCTAATCAGTATATTGTGTATAAAATTTACATTATATATATTTGTGTGAAATTATTAATCAACTTATGACAACCAAATCTAGGTTATTTTCACAGTTTCTATTTCAATCTTCTGATCAGTTTGGATGGTGTCTTAAATTAAATACAAAACTCAAAAATTTTACATCTGTATTATAAACATTTGTACTGGTTTTGAATTCATGCATGTTCTTATTTTATTCAGATAATTTACACTTTTCAGAAGATAACTCTTTTTCAAAAACTCTTTACCATTTGTCTCTATAGGTGACTTCAGTGAACTTTCAATACAGACAGAAACATTTGCACAAAAGCACCTCAAACCTCTAGGTAGTGGTGGAAGCAACATCAATGGGTTTTCCCCAGAAGCTCTATCAAGCTCTAGTCGCTCAAGCAGCTACAGCAGCATTGTGAGCAGCAGCAGTGGAGAGGCTAATGGACTGAAGACAAAGACTAAGCAGACAGCAAGTGATGGCAAGCGCCAATCAGCAGGATTCAACCCATTTGGAGATAATGGTTTACCAGGTAGGACCCTATCTTTTTGTTACATAAAATGATTGTACTGCTGTCACATCAGATGGCACCATCGATTCTAACAATAACCTTTCTTCTAAGAATTGTTGAACAAAATGTAAATTGTTTTGGAAATAAAACAAAAGGTCAAATTTTTAACATGTCATTGAAAAAATATATTGAAAA
This sequence comes from Symmetromphalus regularis, assembly GCA_032355785.1. NCBI lineage: Eukaryota > Metazoa > Mollusca > Gastropoda > Neomphalida > Neomphalidae > Symmetromphalus > Symmetromphalus regularis. Next base: position 9,791 of record JAULBS010078021.1, read on the forward strand.
ACAAAAGTAATTTTGTTTTCCTATTTAAAGGAATTTTTTTTAATTATTATTTTTTGTTTTAAAGCTGTATTTCACACTTTTCAGTTGTCTTTTTGTTACTACTGTAGAAAAGTTGTAAAATAGAATGGTTTTGTTTTTTGAGTTTTCTGTATATAATGTTTAAAAGGCAGTTACTTGTGCTTTGGTGTGTGTTGGTGTTTTGATGTACCATATCTTGTGACATAGAGAATAACTCTTGAAATTTCACAAAAACAATTGTTATTTGCATAGTGGTTACACAACTTACTTCACAAGAATGATAAATCAGCTACCAGAAATCATGTCCTATGTAACGCACATATAAACAAACTGACTGCCTTTATGGGTGGAAAACAACTTAATTGTAATTTTTGTCCACCAATTCCTGCTTATCTTTTTCTTATCAGGTGCATTATAAAGACATTTTTAGACTAGCTGACTACTGAAAATAAAGTATTATAATCTTTACAATACATCTTTGTTTAAAATCTGATTTGGCACAGAATTTAATAGGAACATTTTGTTGTTGTTTTTAGCTCCTCTTGGAATAAAGACAAGTCCTCAGTCGACCAAGCCTTCTACCGTGGATAAATCACGCAATCCATGGACTGGAAGCCCTCCATCTCCTGAAAACATGTAAGTACAAAACTGTGACAGAATTCTGTTAACTTAATGTGATTTCAATTATTCAGAAAATACCAATGGTGACTAGCAATCAGTAATTCCAACTTACAATATTAAGAGTTCAATTAAAGTCTTATTAAATTCAAATGTAGAATGTTTTATACACTTTATTATTCCATTTTTCTATGTTGTGTTTGTTTAATATTTCAGTGGCTTTGGCCTCCAGACTATAGAGGAAAATGACAAAGCAGCATTTGGTAGTCAAGGTTCTGTGGACTCCTTTGCCAATGGAGACTATGCTTTTAATGCAGGAGGTATCAGTGATTATAATGTTACCTGATCAACTTCTTTAAATGTCTATATTATACCATGAAAAGATTTTTGAATTATAAGATGACGTGTATCATGTTAACTTTAAAGACATTGTATTGAGACTTGAAAATCATAGCATTTGAAACTTTTTGTTGTAGTAACAATATAAATATTATACCAAGTATTTTATTAAAGCTAGAAAATTTGTCAAATGAATAAGGTCATAAATAACAACCATGGGCAGATGGAGGAATTTGAAAAAGGGAGAGGTTTGACATGCAGGTTTTATTCCCCCCCCCCCACCCACTTCCCACTCCCCGAAATAAAAAGCGTTGTATTTGCCACAAATTTTTGAAATCTAAAATTTAATTGTAAATGTATCTATATGTTATTCATATTGAATAACTAATAAAATATTGTATACTTTTTACCATCAGGAGGTAGTACAGACCCAATGTACCCTGGTTACATGTCACCAATGGATCAGTTGAATATGTCCAAGCAGCCAACCATGATGCAGCAATTAATGGCTGATCGACGAAGACGCTACCAGGAACATCAGAACAAGATGCGTACCAAGGGTATGAGTTTTAATATGTCCCTATAAACCAGAATAGTTTTATATTTCATTGACATGGTAATGATACGAGGAACATCAGAACAAGATGCATACCAAGTGTATGAGTTTTAATATGTCACTATAAGTACAAATAGTTTTGTTTTCCATTGTCATTATGATGGGTTTTTTATTAAGATTAAAAAAAAAAGCCATGTTATTTTCAGCAAGAGTCATAAGGATAAAAATTAAATAGAACCTTGTAATAATTACATTTGGTAAAATCATGAAAGTAACAAGGTTCTATCTACAATGTTAGCTATTCTAGACAACTCTTGAAAGTTTGATCTCATGTATCTTAAAACTGCTTGGTATACCTAATTCTGTGCATATATTTTCAGTTGTGTTATGTCATAAGATTAACATTTATCTTGTAAATATCCCATGTAAAAACATAAAAGGTAAGTTTAACCTTTTTGAAACATATAAACTGAGAAGTCTATAAGTTTTAGCTGAGCTTATGTTTCATTGAATCATTGCTTTGTTGCAGGTGAGGATTGGCCAGGTTTTGACGTGCCACCAGTGAGAAGTGACAGTCTGTGGGACTCTGATTACAACCCGCTCAGACCTAATGCCTGGTCATCTGCTACAGACTCGCCACCAAATCCTAATGTAAATTATTTACATAGCTAAAAATGTATTGCATCACCACACTTCACATAATACCACATGTTACTTACTTCATACAACATATGTGTTTACCATTCAACCATTATCTGAATTAAAATTCGACTTTTTTTCTACTCCCTGTAATATTTGTATTGCAGATATGAAACTGAATTTTAATTTTTTTAAAAGCTGTTGCTACTTTCCATATCCAGTTTATTGTGATTTTGATTAAGATACCATTAATATTCAAACAAACTAATGTACTAAAAACAATCAACCAATTCTTAATAAAACTTAGTAATAAAATTATGTATTATGCTTTGTATAACATTCAATTAGCACATTACTTGTAGCACATCCTGTAACACAAGTAAAGACAAGTTAATATATATTGTGGTTTATAAGTTTTGAACTTTTCATGAGTTAATGCTTTTGCATTGTAATTTACAGGCAGGTGGATTGTGGAATGCTATAACCAACTCGGCACACAGTGGCTGGAATTCTCTCCAGGCAATCTGGAGTAACACACCAACCTCAACTGCATCTGCGGTCCTTGAAAAGGATGAATCACCTGTCCCTACATTCGCATCTGATAATGGTAACCCTCAGGTGAGCTATAGAAAATATTCATGATTAATATTGGTATGTCATTATTCAGTGAATGTTAGAATTTTTAACAGTAATTCATTGACAGTAATAACCCTCAGGTGAGCTATAGAAAATATTCGCTGGTATGTTGATATTCAAAATGTTAATTTTTAACTATTGTCTTAATTAATTTACTGAAGTTGAATATAAGGAAATTTGTATGTATACCTTTATTTATGTTAATTATTCTGTCACATTAATGAGTTTTCACTTTTATCTGTCTCCATAGCAGATATGCGGGCAATTTTTCATTAAGCCAGTAGTTAACCACAGGTATAACAAAGGCCTTTGTATATGTTGTCTTGTCCTTGGGAAAGTGCATATAAAAGATTACTTTCTGCTAATCAGCCTTTATGGAGGTATTGGACTTCTTGTGTCTGTGTAAAACACCATATGTTTGACACCTAATAACTATAGAATTAAGTTTGCTGGGGTATCGTTAAACAATCCTTTCCTTTCTATTGTAGATATTATAAAATTAATTGGATAGTCTACCAAACAGTCAGTGTTTCAAGTATGCATTTAAATTTATCAAATTGTTAAAAAATTGATCATTCATTGTTTTATAAAATATATTTCAGACCAATAAAATTTCAAGCTTGGGATAAACTAGTTTGGAATTTAAAATATGAAATTATTGTAACCCCTCCCTTGTCTAGTTTAATTGATATGACATAAAATAAATGAATGCTTATAAAATGTCCATTTGTTTTGTAGGTGTTCAACCCATTCTACTCGATGGCTGACATCTGGGGACCCAATTCTACCAACATGCCTGCTGATACTAACTGGGGACAGTTTATGCCAGAGAGCAATGAAAATAAAAAATAAACACAAAATTTCAGTTGTGTGATCTCCCTTACTTTAATATCATTTTATGTTGTGTTTATCTTTCATTTTTACCATTTGTGAATTGACAATATAAACAAACAGGTAACTTCATTATGACTCAGTCTATATGAAAGAACTAGAAGCTAATGTCTTTTCCCTAGCATGGGTAATTACATAGATTATGTGTTTTTATATATTGTCTTCCAACAGCTATTCCTTTTGTAATTGTTTGTTTATTATTTTGAAAAATTGTTCATTGCATTAGTCAGCTTTAAATTAAAATAATAATTAAAACAAACATGTCTTAATGGAAGCCTTTGCATAAAGAATAAACGACATAAAGCAATTGAATGATGGTCTAAAATGGACTTGCAAAAATTATATGTTCTCTACAGACTGCTTTTTTGAGTCTGTTTACAGTATTTTAATTTTGTTGATTTGTATGTTGTTTTTGATGTACATCTGTGATAGATTTTGTATCATTTTTATGGTATTTTTATTTGTTAAAAAATAAAATAGCAACAAAAGGAGTGTTAAATATTGTTATGGTATGTTTTTAATTGCTTTTTTGTTAAACAGTTTTTAAAATTGTTGGGTTTTTTACTTGAATGTTTTTCTGTAAAGACCCTGGCGGTCCTTACTAAGTAACAAATTTGCAGTATGTTAGGCTAATTGACATCTTTTAAATAATCTCGACAATTGGTTTTACATAGTGAAATGCAAAGACACTTATTGGTTAAATGTATGTAATTATTTTAGTACAAAAAATAATAAATAATAGTAAATATTAAACAATATAGCATTTTTATAAGGCATTCATAACAGTGTCATTTTGTAATAAACAGAAAAAAATATAGAGTTACACTCTTTTTTTTCAAATGCTGCTGTTTGAAAAAAAGTAGCCAATGTAACAACAGCTGGTTTCTTTTAATGACCATTTGTCATAATTAACATATATTTGATACCTAATTCCTTTAAACAATGTACTGCAGTTTTGTTAAATATTCATTTTCCTTTCTTTTCTTTTTGCTTAAAAATCAAAACCCTATTATCACTGATAATGTGGGATAGCTGTTCAGAGATTGTTTGTAATCCAGTGTTTTACATTTTATGTAAAATAGATGTTGTGATCAGAGTGTAAGATGGTGAAATGACAGTGTATTAAATAGTGCTTCAGATATTTGTTTTAAAGTGAAGATATAATACTGTGGCTGAGCCACACAAATAGATTAACATAAAGTAATAACATTAATTGATCTTTTTATTATATTCCTTTGTCATATATAAAAAAAGATCATCTTAAAAATATTAGCTGTAAGCTGCTGAAATAGGTAAAAATAAGTATAAAACATAAAAAGTAATTTCCATTATTCATAAATTTATTATAACAATGAACAGCAAATGGTTCTCATCTTCCTAAGCTTTAGGAAGTGATGGAAAATGTATATTTGTTACAGTAAACAATACTTATGAGTTATGCATATCTTTACATCTAAAAATGAAATCTGTTTAAAATACAAATTATTATTTGTATTTTTTTAATGTAAAAGTAACTGATTTACCTATTCATGAAAAAAAAAAGAGATGATTTAAATTTTGGCTTAAAATTTCCTTGTGTCTATAAAACTATCTGAAACTTTAAAATCATTTTCTGTATCTAAATTATTTTTAGCTCAAATTTCCTGATCTGGGGCATTATCACAATTAATTTTTATGTAGAATATATTTCTTAGTGATTGTAGTATTGTAGTGTGAATTGTGTTTGCTATGAAAGTGCTGTTTGTAGATTATTGATTTTATATAGTTATTGTAGTTTATTGTAAGGGAGATCACTCTGTTTTTAATGTGTGAAAATATATGTTTAGAGCATGAAAAACTGTTGATCAATTTAAAGTGCAGTGATAAATTTGTCAAAATAATTCTTAGCATGAAATTAGTGAAATACATTTTCTAAACAAAGGTAATAAAGCATAAATAAATCTGTTAAATTTGTGAAGCCAAGTTTTTTTTTTGGTTTCCCCCCCCCCCCCAAGCATTTTGACAACAGTGTTTAATTGTTGTTATTTATAACTGAAGTCAACATTCAATTTATAATCTAAACTCTTAATTTAGGGCTTATATTTTGAAGGTGAACATCAGTGGATTAATTTATTCTAGTCTTCAGCTGGATAGCAATACCTATAATACAGACAAATTGTTACTTTGCTTTGAATTGATAACAGTGTTTCATCAGAAAATAACACATGAATTGGTTTCCAGATACGAAGAGAAAAGCATATGGTATAATGCCATTGTTTTTGCTTCACACTCACAAAACCAGATTTGACATTTCTTGGATTTGACATAATCAGCATGAAAGTAAATTAAGAAAGAAGTGTTAGTGAGAAAAAACATCATTCAGTATTTCACTATGACAAAGTTTACTTTTCACAGAAGCTGATTACACCTGGATTAGACTTACTCCTGACTTAAAAAGATCAAAGATGACTTATTTGCTGACAGGATTGCATATATTTAGACAGTTATTTGGTATTAACAACAAATTACCATTATGGAAAAACCGAACATATATCACATGGGGAACACATTTACCATTTTGAATTTAAATTGTACCCTAGAAGTATACAGTTACAAATAAAATGAGTTTACATACACAATAGATCCTGTAATTAAAGTATTGTGATTTAGTACCCCATTTTCAAATAATTGTGGTTCTATTCTTTGCCAGTCATTTGTGTGACGAAATACACTGAATTTCTCTACCTCAGAAACTCATAATGGTTGCAGAGAATTATCAGAGCTATAAACTAGTTTCACAGCAAAAAATTGAAGTATGATTGACACATTTAATTATCGACAACTTGGCTGAATTAGTATTGTTTAAAGGTTGGTGTTTTTGTGTATTGTGTAAACAGAAATTACTAGTGATTTTAAATTTAATTAGTACTATCAAGCAAGATTACTTCATTTTATTACAATATTATTTATTGTTGGGGTTAACTAACAATATATATAGCAATTATTGCATAACAATACTTACGTATACAGGCAAAAGTATATGTGTTACCAGTAATGTAACTAATAATAAATAAACTACAAGAAGGCTGTTTAGTATGTTAAATGATAAAGATTTGGCATTGCAGTCAATATTTTAAAAAAATCTGTCATTTTGGCTGTTTTTGTTTTTTTCTACTTGTATACAAAGTAGTATGTACTTTAATTTTTTTGATCATAAGAGAAATTTGATCATAATCAGTATGATTGTAATTATTTAAGATTTAAATAGATTTGTTGAAACAAAAATGTTTAAACATGCTTATAATGTTACTTTCTTTAAAATTTTGATGTTTTTCCAAAGCTTAGTATTAATATTTAAAGTTACTTAATATATTAAGCTATTTGATTTCTTTTTTCAACTACACTACATTTGGATGCATTTTTAGTACAGTCTTTATTTAAAATAATATTGAAATAAATTATTGTTAACATTACATGTTTTATGAATAATTTTCTTTGTAGAAAAAGCAACAAAATTTTATTATTTGTTTTTAAAATTTTGGTTTAGCATCAAACATATCATAATTGCTTTTATAGTTTAATTGCTAATGATAGAAAAGCTAGTGTTTAGATAACATGATTGTATGTTGTATTGTTTTAATGTCAGAAAGAAGAAAGTAGTACCAACTGGAACTGGTAAGAATACGATGAAATACTTGTATGTTTCAATGATTGTTCAAAGCTGTCAAGACATGGTTGTCACATGAGACGGTCATGAGTAAATCTTGACACTTTGTCTAGGCTTGCTATTTTATTGTGTGTATCTTTTCTTTTAATATTGAGTCTTTGTGACCATCTGTGATTGGTCATAGTTTTATTTTACCTTATATATGGCAGAATATGTCATTATGTGATGACTGTGCCCACTCCTTGGTTTCCAAGTATAAGGCAAGATGCCGTGGACAACCAGGGAGAAGTCATCACCTATATATCAGTTTGTCTTGATCACTGGTCTGTGGAAAAGAGAAGTGCTGTTAAAAAACTTCTGCTGCACAACCTGTGTCCGTTTTACTTAACAAATACAAGAATAAAAAGTTCTGTTTTTACTGCAAATGATTGTATTTTATTTTTTTACACTGTTGATCTTTTAGTGTTTTCCCATAGACTTATAATCATCAGCATAAGCATTATTATCATCTGTATTTCCTCCACCACTACCACCACCATCATCATCATCATCTGTATTTTTGTTTAATACAAACTGCAGACAATAATAGGAAATATTGAAGGGATGTGAATTTACAGCTTATTTTCTAAAAATAATGTTAAAACTGCTGCAATATTGAAATACATGTACTAATAAAATTACATTTATTAGTGTGGCGGTTATTTTTAGAAATTAAGAATGCAATGTACCTGTAATACTTTAAAAGTAAAGTTTTCATAAAAAAATATCCATGATATGACAACTAACTTCTTGTAATTATGGGAAAGAAGTCTTATGTGGGTAACCATAAATGTCTAGCCTGAAGTAAACGCGTCATTTGAAGTCCAATAAGTTATGTTTCCATCATAGAACAAAAAAACCAATTTAAATTAAAGTGACGTTTATTTTGCGGTTCAGTATATTTCAATGTGTAATTTAACGGTACCAGTGACGGATCTGGGAATGGGGTCAGGGGCCCACCCTCCAAAAACGTGCGATTTAAAGGGAAAAATCAGAGTATTCTTTAAGCCTCTCCCCCACCCCACCCAACCACCTACTTAAATGGATTCACTGGATCCGCCACAAAGAACAGATATAATATTTTTAAAAATACAGAAACAAGTAAAATTTGTTGATATTATTTTTTTGACTAAAACTTTTCTAGGCTTCTAATGGCCTTGGCGAGTTGAATTATATTCCAATTCCAAGCCCTGTTTAAAACTGTTACAATATTACCCACATGCAGGTGAACTTGAATCGTATGTGCATTCAGCTGTTTATACGATATACGAGGTTATCGTTTTAAATAAGGCTTCGTTAGTGTAGCGTGAATGATGCAGTATAAAAGAATTATCCGGTTTATCGCGAAACGGACAAAAAAGAATGTTAACTCTTCTTGGTTTCTTCATGACTATTCACAGCTACATTTAATATGAAAGCATCATACTACTTTCGACTTAAATAAATAAATAAACTCATCAAAACACCAGAATGAATATGGATTATGCGTGGGGATAGAAACTAACAACAGAATATGATGGAGACAAGTAAGTTTAAATGATACTAGCCAGTAAATATTTTATTCACCGAAACACACACACTCGCAAACACATACCGTTAATTATAATTGATTAATCACATAATAGCCATATAAAGGCTACTACCTTACCGACAAGCATCAAGACAAAGTGTCAGGGATAGAACCGATACGATGATTAAGAATCCCTGCTTCGTCTGATCTTAACAACCATTACTTCAATAGCATTACCACTACACCACCGAGGCCGGTGGGGACTCGTGCTTTGTTCATATGAAACATGGGGACTAGTAATGTTCAAGGTTGCTAATCCCCCATCCTCACAATGTCAGGGGTCACATGCTAATCCATCAGACGAGGTGGAATTGTTTTTTTTAATTTCTGTCCCTAGTATAACACAGAAAGATGGTCGAAACTATATAATGGCAACATAGTCCAACGTAATAACCAAATGTTATTTTATATTTTATTACGTTACAGAAATGTAATTCCAGATAGGTTTTCACACGTACAAATATTTGCATTACACAGAATAGATCTAATAATTTGTCTTCGTACTACTTGAATCGACTTTACTATTTCAACGGTTACTTTATCTGATAGTGAACTTTGAGATAATAGATAATACTATCAACATTTAAACCTGATTTGGTTGGATTTTTTTAGATATGCATTATTTACACACGTACAGATGAATAATCATATGCTAAACATCTTTAAAATAGATGCAAAGACTGTTAGCCTAAAACACTCATCTGCGATTATTTGCAGTTGTTTAATTATTTACTATTGTTGTTCAATCATCTGACATTCACTAGTGAAATAATTGTTTTGGACACCGTCTCTCAACATGTTGCTCACTTATATTCTACCGCTGCTGTGTGTTACAGTACTAGCTAGGAAAAGAACGACGCTCGACGACTACCTCAACACTTGTAAAGACGAAACTGGTCACCGAGCTAAACCAGCATCAGATGCAAAACTTACACAGGAGGTAAGACCAGCGCCGGCCTTAGGATATTTCGGGCCCTGTATAGAGTATACTGTACATACCTCCCATGACACACAAATAACAGAAA
>JAULBS010078031.1:0-19766 GCA_032355785.1 Symmetromphalus regularis
GTAATGTGTATTGCATATTCAACGACTATAAAATGGATAGAAATTGTAAAAGTAAGTAATGTGTATTGCATATTCAACGACTATAAAATGGATAGAAATTGTAAAAGTAAGTAATGTGTATTGCATATTCAATGACTATAAAATGTCTAACATAGATGTTTGTGACACGTCTTTAGAGGAAGCAAAGTATCATAACATCGGTTACTCTTTTCTATTAGCAGAAAATGACCTTTTATTTGCGTTTTCCCACAGACTGGACAGCACATACCACAGCCATTCTTAAACAAGTTTTGGACAACTGCCTGGAACAAAAAATAGCTCAAATGGGTCTGCCGAAGGGATTGACCGAAACAAATTGCAGAATAGTTTGTTACACTACCATGATGATTATAATCATTTTAAAAATACAATAAAGATGAAATTTGCATGTTATTCTATAATTGTCAGTGCTGGAGGAATTGGAGTTTTGATTAACCTGGACCGAGTAGCAGAAGTCTTGCATATGCGAGCTCCGGGTGTAGAAGTTCGAGGTGTGGTCGATGCAGGCTGGTTTCTAGACAACGAACCTTACAAATCACAGTCATGCACAAACGCGTTCTCTTGCTCGCCGACACTTGGCATCAACAAAGGCATCGAGTGAGTAGCATATCCACTGTATTGATTTCTTTAAACATACATCAGGGTAGAGAATTATCTCTTCATTTATATATTTTTTTGACCGGCCCTGCATAATTTTGTATTATAGTCTTACTGGAAACATTGCTAACACTTAGGACAGGTTTTGTAGTAGACATATTAATACATACAAAAAAAATAAATAATAATAATGATAATAGTAATAAATTTTAAATATATCGCTTAAAATCAGTTTCCGGGCTGTATATAGAGTGGTCTATTTTTGTATGGCTTGTTTACAGCGAATCTGCGCACACGTGAACCATGACATCGGAATAATTATGTTAGAAAAATACAAATCTTCACTTTCAGAAAACAAAATTAGGAAAAAACATGTAAAAAAAAAAATTAAATTAACTTTTTAAAAGGTTGAGTGATGTACAACACTCATTTGGCATTGTTGATTTACTAAATAACGTGCAACATCAACACATACCAAAATAAGCAGCAATTGTCACTGGCAGAGCTCACAAACATGAAATTGTGTCGTTTTACGTAAATTTAGAAAGTCACGTGACATGTTTTACGATACGACAACTAGACTGTAACTCTGTCTAAAAATAGACCGCATCCTGATACGAATTCCTAAAATGTCAACATCTGACCAGGTAGGGATTTCTTTCTTTTTTAATATATAAACAGATAAAATTTGAAAGATTTGTTGGTTGATTTTAATAGTAACATAACCAAGGTAAAATATTATTCTGTTAGATTGATCGTACGATTAGAATGGCGCGTGCGCAGAAGCTTTTCCCGCTTAATAGACCGGAAACTGATTACTCGAAGATAAATAAATTAATTATAAATATCGTCTATTGTCCTTGTGGGGGGATCTGAGGGAGGGTGGGTGGGGGTGTGTGTGTGTCATAGTTTGGTTAAATTATAAATAGTTTAAGATATATCAGTGTAAAGAACTGATTTACAATATGTTAAACTATATACAATATACTGACAAAATAAGGGTGATGAATTAATTTTTGTTCAAAATATATATATTTTTTAATTTGCTTTGTTGCTAGGCGGTGTTCATTCCTTTAATTTGGTTCTTTTTGACAGCCATTCAGAAAACGTCTTTTTGTTTTATATCCTCAGTTTACTTGAAAATTCTTTAAAATAGTGTTTTGAACGGTAGTTAAAGTCATGCCTATTTTGTCTTCTATATTTATAAAGAAATAAGTTTTGTGTGTTGAAACGTCTGTTTGCGGATGTGTGTATCTCTGCACTGTATGGGTAAAGTTTTGTGTGTTGAAACGTCTGTTTTGCGAGTGTGTGTATCTCTGCACTGTATGGGTAAAGTTTTGTATGTTGAAACGTCTGTTTTGCGAGTGTGTGTATCTCTGCACTGTACGGGTAAAGTTTTGTGTAATGAAACATCTGTTTTGCGAGTGTGTATCTCACTGTACTGTAATTTTAGAGATTTTTGTATTAAAACGTATGTTTTGTGTAATGAAACGTCTATTTGCGAGTGTGTGTATCACTGCACCGTATGGGTAAAGTTTTGTATGTTGAAACTTCTGTTTTGCGAGTGTGTGCATCACTGCAATGTATGGGTAAAGTTTTGTGTATTAAAACGTCTGTTTTGTTTATTGAAACGTCTGTTTTGCGAGTGTGTGTATCACTGCACTGTATGGGTAACGTTTTGTTTATTGAAACGTCTGTTTTGCGGGTTTGTGTTACTCACTGTACAAAATAGATGTTTATTTTATTATATTCCTGTTTCAGTTACTGGTCACCACGGTTACCTCCAGACTGTGTTTCACAGTATCCTACAGAGATCTGGAGGTGTTACTTCGGCCACAGAATCTACCCTCATCTCAAAAGTCAGTCAGTTGATTTTTCTCTTAAACTATTTGCATGTACATGTATTATATCTAATATTATTAGATAATTTTCTTTAAAAACTATCGAGACAATTACTTTTTAAAGATGGACGGAAGGAAGGATGGAGGGAGGGAGGTAGGGATGGACAAACAGACAGACAGATGGAGAGACAGAGGGAATGGGAAGTAGTAGAGCATATAAGGTTAGATTTTGGCTAGAATCGTGCGCTTTTTCAGGAAAGCATGAAAGTTTCCACAGTGGTATTTGATACCTAAGGATCATTAGAAAATGGACCCCCAAAAATAACATCCCTAGGTGGCCGCCATCTGGAAATGAAATATTTAAATATTACTACTATTGTGTGGTATTTAATAAGTATTAACCTGTACTTTTGTTAACTTTCAGCTCCAGTATTCATACTACAGAATCTGTACGATGCAGCTCAGATTAAAGTTGACAATGTGTTTGATGATAAAGGTCGGGGTGCGGATTTATCCAGTGCTCAATGGACGTACCTGCTCAAACTGGGAGAGGAGGTTAAACAGACATTGAAAAATGCAACGTAAGATAACATTCTCATTTAATATTATTATAACTGTTATGTTCAAAACTCTCTGTCTGCACAAGACAGAGTTCAATGTGCAGGCAATATTGGGAGAATCTGAACGCATGAATGGCTGTGAACATGTGATGATACCAGGTGTTAGAGTATGTTGAGCGAATCCTGCCCAAACAGGGCAATACCCATAAGAACGTTCTTCAGGCTTTACATGTAGGCAATGTTCTAAGGAACAAAACTGAATGAAAGATTGTTTAATAGCGCCCCAGCACATTGTTTATTCTGCATGAAACACGCAGTGTTTGCAATTCAAAGTCTTCAGAGAAACCCCTAATGCAACAGAAGCTACTCTTTACAATTAGCAGCAAGAGCTAATTTTGTACGTGCTTTCCTACAGCGGGAATATCACATACTATGGCCTACTACACCAGTTGAAACATTATGCAACAGACGCTACTCTTTTCGATTAGCAGCAAGGAATATTTTTGTACCTGCTTTCTTACAGAAGGAATATCACATACTATGGCCTATTGGACCAGTTGAAACATAATGTCATTCGTGTTGTTACTATTTAGCCATCATTATAATGACGTCATATGGTTGTAGAAATCTAAGAATTGATCATATAAAATATTAGTTTATCCTTCATTAGACATTGGAAATAATGTTAAAATATATATGTATTTACTTTCAGAGCCGTGTTTGCGCCAGCTTGTGTGTCTCATGACGTGTTAACAGAAAGGTATTTGTCAGTAAATAAATCAAACATTTCCACTGTTTTCTGTTGATAGCCACTACAAGTTTGATAATGACAAAACCAATGTCATCGATACTGACAAGGAACCTGAACCAGCCTTAACATAACCCCGTCGTTCTATCAACAATACACTTTCCATCATTAAAGGAACTATTTTAAGTTAATAAGTATCATCATTTCATGCTCCTAAACATAACATTGGGTTTATACCCTCAAAAGCTGTTACTGCCATTCTTCCTGTCCTACCCAAAAGCAGATGTTTATTTTTTGTGCAAGGGGGGTCGTTAATCTTCCTGACCTATCGTTTATTGCCATCACTATTTAAAACTTTTATTGATGATATTTTCGTTTTCCATTAGATGTTTTCTTTCGTAATGTGGTTGCTTTTTTCCAATAAATGATATTTGTTTCTTAGTGAGTGGTACAAAGTGAAGATCCAGGGCGTCACATTAGCTCAGTCGCTGTATTGTTGGGAAGAAAGCAGTGGATCAAATACTGGTTGCCATCATTCACTGTTCAGTACAAACAGGTATGCTGTTTTTATTACATCTCGTCATAACAGTAATCTATGTAGATCTGATGTGTTATAACATAGTGGACCACTTCATTATTTCCTGTTCGGCTCAGTGGTCTATAACTGGCAGATTAAACACCAATGGCGAATCTAGAGGAATGCTGGAGTCATACCCTGTTGTGTGGTGAGATGGTGTGAACACATTTGAATTTTTGTAAAATATTAAAATTGGCTATTGAGGGTGGGAGTCACCAGTGCATGGTCGATAATATTTTACAAAGATAAAAAAAATATGGACAAATGTTGGAGGCGCACAGAACCCCTGCGCCTCATTTGGATCCGCTCCTGAAGTATGTAATAAGTCTGGGAAAATTATTGTTATTATTTTAAAATGTCTGTTTCCTTAAGATGTACCAGAATAAAAACAAAGGTTCACCAGTATCGAAATCAAGTGGGATGTAATTGTTTTTGTGCTCTAATAATTATAAACGGCACTGGTTCTTGGAGATATTATTGTAGCACGTTTCATGAATCAGTGTATTTGAAAACAGTGGTAACTCGGCTATTTTTTAAGATAACGGTAATGGCACATGGCATGAAAATCAGTTGTTGTTCAAAGGGAGACAACAATTCCCAGAAGACAATATAATCACTGTTTATTGTTTTTTCTTATAACCATGACTAGATATCTTACGAACACCATAAGTTATACATATATTAAATGTGACACATTAACAGTTCTAGTAATAAGGCTGGGGAGACTGCTAAGGCTGTTCGGCATATTATTCAATATATATCCATTAGATTCTTAAATATCATCATCTATTTATAATTATTATACACAAATAAATCTCATATTGTTAGTCAAATCTGCCTATAACCGCCACCCAAGCGGTATAGCATTTGTATTATTATATAATTTGAAATGCTTGTACAGGCTGAAACGTGTTTACCGTTTTGTTTTCCTTTCTATTGAAATTACAACAGTAAGGTTCAGAAGTGCCACGAGCAATTAAAAACGGTTTATATTTTATTTTATTTTTTATTTATTATTTATTTATTTCGTGAAGCCAACGATACTTAATCTATAAAATCTCTAATGATTGTGGCTGTCTTCTTAACATTATCTTTTGTATTTATACTCAAACATCGTATGTTCATATGTTCATATTTCAACAAATTTCAGTATATACGTTGGCCTTCCAAACAGGTTATGTGGTCGACAATTGATTCATCAAAAGTCGTGATTTGTGCTCTCCTGTCTGTGGGATAATGCATGTAAAAGGATCGCTTGCTGCTTATCGGTAAGACTAGCCACATTAGTGTGATGGCAGCGGATTTCGTCCATTCCACAGACACTAACCTCTATCTTGGACACTACAGGGAGTTAAGTTGTTTGTCCAGCACAGTGCCCTTGAACCTTACTTGGAGATAAGTATGAACATACGTATAATCATCTAACAGGTTGCATTGTATATGTAATTGATAGTGATTTGTATATTTAGAGCAAACAGTGCCTCATCTGTAAACCGGAACGACACACCTCTATCTGACGAACCTCCAGCCAGTCAGAGGCGCCGTCAGAAAGCCAAGCGCAAGCGAAGAAGAAACAGGAAAAAGAATCGAGGTATTTTCTTCTGATCCCACTGCAATGAGTTTCTCTTGCAGAAAATAATAAATTAAGACAGTGCATATGAGCAGGCTTGAAAATAAGCGGCTGGTCACGGACACTGTCCGGTATAAATGTGTCATTCTGGAATATCTGACCATAACAAATTTTAATTTTGAGTGAAAATCACCAGTTCTGTATAATATTAACTCGATGCAGCGTGCGTGTTTTGCAGAAACTAGGCTAAACTGATTAATGGATATTATACACTACAAAACCATAAGTTATACATATGTTAAATGTGCATATAAAACTATAATATGAACGTTTTCTTTAGTGAACCACAAAAACTGACACTATGACAGGCAAAAGAAAAATAAGTATTTTAAAGCCTTCAAGTGAGCAACTTATAAACATATTATTGGTATTTAAATATTAAATACCGGTATTTAATTCTTCTGTTATCGCAAGAGCAGTGCGTCATTTCGGAAACTGTACTACACTACAGAACTGCATAACAATTGTTCTTTATATCCATTAATTTCCTATATCACTGTTTATTATTTTTCACTTTCTTTTGCATTTACAAAGTCTTATTCGGCAGTAAATATTAAATGATCATTTTCCTTTTTCTCAAGGTCGCAGAGGAAATAAAAATCGAGATAGGAGAGCGGCTAAAACAAGCTGTCGTCATCACCTACTCGACGCATGCCCTTGGCCACACTGCAACTGTTCTTGTCCAAAGTGTCGCTGGGATACCATGAATGAAGTGAACAAATATTTCATGAGAAGCATTGCCACTGTGATGGGCATTGATCCCAGAAAACTAGAAAACGTCCACCTTTGTGGCTATTAATGGGGACAATACATCTCTCAAAGGGGTTGCGTTTAATGATGAGGAAAGTACTTTCTTCTAGAGAATGTTTCTCTTATGAGAAATGCATTAACTAAAGGGAAGAATAAATCTCTTTTAGGAACTTTATTAATGGTGAATGCATTCGTTAATGAGGAGAATCCACTCATTAATGAAGAGAATGAACTCATTAATGGATTAATGCATTCATTAATTAATGGTGAGAATCCACTCATTAATGTGGAGAATGCATTCATTAATGGGGAGATTGCATCAACTTTGCAATGTACTCACGAACAAACTACTGTGTAGTGAGTACTCAGCTTGAGAAACACTGATGTAATATAAACACAGATACCTCATTGTCTTGTCACATATTCCACAAAATAATTGTGAACTATCGTCCTAGATATTTAAAACATGGACTACAACAAAGAAAATGTGTTGGGTATTGGTCCATGCATAGAAGTGCTGTGTAACAAACCATATGTGTCATCTGCCAAATGAACACATTTTTAAGAGATAGACAGTGAACGCAGATTTAGAAAATGGTGCTGGTATGCGTAGATTGTGAAGACAGTGTTGAAAAATGCATATGAAATGACGCAGGCTAGTATGTTAAAGCCATGGCTGCATTTTGACAGTATTCACAAAACGTTAAAGGCATAAACTTGATGTTTAAATACATCACAAAAACCGCGCTTCTAGACTGACCCAAAAACATTTTAATAATTATTACTGCCTATCCTCCTGTACAAATTACGGGAACAAAAACGTTTCGAGTAACGGTGTGGGAGTTGAAACGTTTCTATGAATGCTGGTATATTTATTTACATTTTGGTATTAATTATGTTTGTGTTGAATTATGTATCATTATTACCTGTTGTTGAAGCGTGAGATCCAGTTCGCGTAGCTTATCCTAGACGGATTGATATTGGACAAGAATCAGATAGAGATTTTATACGAGATGTATGTTGGTAGAACGTAAGTCAGCTCGCTTTAGACTAAATCTGGAGTCTATCTATTTTTGTTCCTTTGAAAAATTCTGTTACAAAAATACAAATCTTCACTTTCAGAAGACAAAATTAGAAAAAACGTGTAAAATTTACTAAACATTTACTTTTTAAAAGGATGAGTGATACACAACACTCATTTGGCATTGTAGATTCACTAAATAACGTGCAACATCAATACATATCAAAATACTAGTAAGCAGCAACTGTCACTGACAGAGCTCTGAAACATGACATTGTGTCGTCTGCCTAAATTTAGAAAGTCACATGACATATGTTTTACGGTAAAACTAGACTGTAACACTTTCTAAAAATAGACCGGCTCCGGAGAGGAATTAGCAAAATGTCAACATCTGACCAGGCAGGTATTTCGTTTTTAAAAATATATAAACTTGTAAGATTTTAAAGATTTGTTAGTTGATTTTATTAGTAACATAACAAAGGAAAAATATTCTGTTACCTTAATTGTGCTATTACAATTGCGCGTGCGCAGAAGCTTTTACCCCTTAATAGACCGGAAACTGATTACTCCAGGATACCTCTGTTTGTAAAACTCAATGCCGGAACAGACAAACAAGATTAATTTGATGATGTTTGTCACTCTAATTTTACAAATGCTCTATTCAGTTCCAATCATCTCGTATTTTCCCTGCTCACCATTCTTACTTCAGAATAGACTAGCCTTCGTTGGCACTACATAGCCATTTCACTGGGTCCAAACGTTCTTACTGAGTTTAATATGAAGTGCAAAAACTAATCTAGCAAACAACCGCAAGCTGTTTGGTCCTGAACGTGATGCTAGACTGCGTTCAGGATGAAATTGCTAGCTAGACATGTTTTTGAGCTTCATGTTAAACCCAGTGAGAACGTTTGAAACCAGTGAAATTGCTACGTAGCGACCGCAATCTAGTCTGTTCTGAACGCAAGGTTGCTCTTATGTGGGTATATAACACTGGTTACTGGTAAGTGGTGAACAACTGTCGTCAACCGAAGTATAGAAAAGTTGTCTCCAACTGAAAGTTAAACAAATAATTACGATGTTTAATAATTTTGAGCCGAAGTGGTGCCATTAATCATGTCGTATGATGGGAATATTCTCCAATTGGGAAGTCCACCACTTGTCAAGTCATCAACACAGAAAATAAGAGATGGTTGGAACGCAGCAAAACCGTTAAACGAAAATTGGTGCTATTTTGTTTACGGCAAGTTGCCCCTCCGTCCCTTCCAATACCCCATCCCAATATCTCCGCCTGGATTTGTAATAACTGAGATACCAGATATTACGATTATGGAAGAAAATGGCTTTTAAAACATGTTCATTGTTTTAATACAGTGACGGATCCAAGACATTGGAATAGGCCCCCAAATTATGTTTAAGGCGTCATATAATAATAATAAGAAGAAGAATAATAATAAACATTTCCATCAAAAACGGTCCCATTGCTATCCCTTTAAATCTGCGTCTATATTGACAATAACAGGTGAAGATTTCTGAGTTTTATCGATACAGAAGTTTAAAACAAAGTTCACCTAGTGTATTTCGACGACAACAGCAAACTAAATAAATAAATAATAAAAACATAATTTCAATTTATTTTTTATTATATCAAATGATTTAAAGATTAAGACATTTTTTATATTGTTTTTGCTATTGTCAGAATTCACCTGGAACACACTTGACCATTAATACAGTGTATATGTTTAATTAACATAGTATTCACACGCCATGATACTAGAACATTACAGCATAAGAAAACTCCACTGAATGGTTGTGATGCGCAGATGATGTCATGGTATCATAGTTACTGCTGTGGTAGTCAGCAGATTATTCGAGTTTATTTGTATTTTAGTATTATTGTTTGTAAATATCTAGTATGATCATTTATTTTTAAACCATTTATTTTATATTTTTATCCATTAGGTGATGCGAATAGAATGTGATTATGTTGTGAAGTTTTGTATATCACTGATTATGACAAAACCTCGGTGTAATTAAAACTGTAACAACAAAACAACTTGTGACTCGGGATCGGAATAAGAGCTTACAGTCAATCTTTGTTCAGTAACGTCGGTCCTGGTCAGGCTGTCTGGTGAAGCTCCAAGAACGAGCGTGTCTGAATGGTTAGACAGAGTACACACCAAAAATAGCCATATATGTTTATTTTTTCATGTAAATAGGTAGACGTATGTTTAACGTACTTTTAAAAAAACCTACGTTAAACATGATAAAAGTGTTTCTCATATAAATGTTAAACATACATTAATGACATACACAATAACATGGAAAGGGCTTTTGTAGATATTTATAAATTTCATTGTTGCTATGGACACCATTTTCGTTGCTAAGGGAGATATATTTAATTTGATTTTTAAAATATCTATTATACATTTCTGAATCAAGTACACCTAAAATCCTACAGAGGCCACTTTTCTAATTACTTTAAACATCTGTTTTATCATTGTTAAAAACATTTGCTAAGAACACCTTTTTGATTATTAGGGAAAGAAACATCATAAATACTCATATATGTTAAACATATGTTCAAAGAAACGTATGTGAAACATATGTTTTCAAACCTATGTTGAACATATGTCGCCAGTTCATATGTGAAACATATGTCGCCAGTTCATATGTGAAACGTGGCTATTTTTGCTGTGTATCGTAATAGATTAGGTGGTAAGTTGTATACAGTAGAACTTTGAAAAGGGAGAGGTTCGACGTACAATCAGAAAAGTAAATAAGCACAGGGTGAGTGTCGTACAACAAATATTTTAAAAAGGTGTTCACTTAACTCTCCATCCGATGTGTGCATTGTAAATCTATCGGAAGGACACACTGAATAATTAGTCTAACGTATGCCAAGCCACAATAGCTGGTTAACAAAAGAGCAGTAATTTAAATATTATTATTTTAATTTCTAAATACTTTCGTCTTTTAAGACTTCATATTTATATACTTAGAGTAGTTAAACGCATACTCCCACGGACCCGTGACCTAATTAATTTCCAAACAATTAATTTCAGATATAAACATTTGATACAAACCCATAGAAATGCTTCATTCAACTACTTACATAACCACCGCAGCTCGCTTATTATCAATTTTTAAAAATAATCATGAATTATGCTCGCGGACAAATAAATCGAAAAACAATAGCGGTTTTTTTCCATTGAAGGTGTGACATATACTAGTATATTTCGAATCACGTGACGGGTATTTCCCCGTTAGCCGTTATTTTAAAACTTCTGAATATTTTTTTAGCTGCAAAAACATTTCGTCCCAATTTATTTCGCCCCACGAGGAGTCCGGAAATTGAAATTTGAAATTTTTAAACGTGAAAAAAAATCGACATGACATGGAATTCCCTATACCATGGTTCAGTTAAAATGATATGTAAACGAGATCTCGTATAGCAAATGCATGTAAGTTTCATTCGTATTCTATATTTAGACCACAAAGCCCCTTAAATTACGTGGGATTATGCCTTTAACTATTATTTAATATATATTTATCTAATGTTGATAAACTCATTGTTAGGCCAATAGCATGTGCAAATGAAAATACACCAAATACATTCGATTCGTACCGATAGAGTAAATAGCAGTATGAAGCGAATCATATACTTATTTTTCATCCAAATTGTACGATGAATTTACAACGGTAGTTGCAATTTAATAAATAATGAATATAAACTGTGTATTAAAAACAGCTTACAACTGTTAATAAATAGCACCCTTTGAAAAGTAGGTATATCTGTTAACTGGATATTCTTTTTTGAGAATGTTACCTTGGCCAAGATGTTATCATCACTAATCGTTGCATCTGTAATACTTTGAGGAATATTTTTCTTCTTCTCACGAGCGGTTTCACGGGCGGTTTTACGGTTTCCTTCCTATCACAATGGGGTTAACGCGTTAATTGGCACAAAATCTAGTTCGCCAAAAATATTGTTTAAATCCCACCACGTTACAGATTGTGTTTTTCATTTACTCAAATGACTCGCTTAACTTTTATTTAGCTGTTACTTATTTTGGACCCATTTCTCGTTGACGGTTCAAACTTAATTCGTGGTTCAAATTATTCTTTTAACCCCTGTAAACGCAGTTTGAACTACGAATCACGGTTGAACCATCAACGAAAAATTGTTCCTAATGACAAAGAATTTATTAGTAGGTTGTGAGTTGTGTACGTGTTTGTATGTATGCTTGTACGTGTGTGAATGTCGAAAGACGTTTATTATTTACCCGTCCTTAGTCGCTAAATGTAGTTAATGTGCATTATATGAAGATCAACTGAAAGCCTGAGCGCGTTTTCAGTTAATGTTATCTGCGTATATACGGGTATGTGGCGTAAACCTCGTATCACTATTGCAAGACTTCAGGGAGTAACGATACGTTATAATGCTATGTATTTCACAAGATTATAAACCAGACATTTCAGTTTATTTTCTCTTAGTGATTCGTTTGAAAACAGATTGATGTGAATAGGAAACGGTCATGGCTTTTAGGCGCCAGAATGATTACAGGCTCTGTTAAGAATAGCATTACATCATCATAATGGTGGAAATCCTTTATTTTTATCATCTAGATTAAATCATTATTTTATTTTAAAACTATTTTTTTTATATATTAACTTAAACTGAATTTAGTGTAGAAGCAACTGTCATACTGCTGTCAAATATCTACAAACCTGATTGTGGAGTTTGAATACTGTGAATAGATTGTACTTCAGAAGCGTAATATACTAACGGAAAAAGTAACTGTGTATCATTGACAGTGGTGTACATTTAATTAAATATGCATTACATCTTGCTGATATTTAGGAATGAAAAGAAATTGCGATATATTGAGAACAATACAACTGCTGATACTTGGGTACCTTAAATTGTCCCCTAAATCACACGTCCGCAGCAGTATAAGGCTTGAAAGATAACATGGTAAATATGCGATATTTTCTTGCTTCCTATCTCCAAGAAAAACGGCTGAAATTTGTTTATGTGGTGTTGACACTGGCAATTGTTTGTATACGCTTCGTTCCCATTCATCGCAAATGTATTCAGTGGTGTTCAAACTTGGTGAACACGCTGGACATTGTAAGGTATTGTCACTGTCCTAGGCGAGATACGCAGTTCATATTTGAGTAATTGTGATTGGTATAGTGTTTATTTGTTTCATTAGCATGTAAATGGTAAAACATTATGCTACGACAACAGTGTCACTTTAGGAATCACACTTCTGAAAATCGATATGACGCTCAATTTAAGTATGGCATTTTCTATTGTTAACTTAATTTTTTTATATAACATTGATACCTTATCACTCTAAATGATTGAAAACGCATTTATTAACTTCGTATTTCATAATGTACAGACCAAAAACCTAGTTTCAAGTTTCATCAGTTGACCACGTAACATTTGAACCAAACGAAAAATACATTCCTGTAAAATTTTGAAGTGGTTGGGGAAAATGCTATGTTTTCCAACATATCGCTTCAAAGGCCATAGTAAAAATATAATTGTTCAAAATATGCAGTTACTTTTTTTTCCGCTAGTATATAATCGTTAAATACACTGCGTTAAATACATAACTGGTATACTTTAACAAAGATACTGTTTAAAACAAGGGTAAAACTTGCTAAAAAGCAAATTGCCATATTACTAGAGACAGTTGTTACTTGCCATTCTCTTTTTTACAATTAAATTTAGAATCTTTGCAAGAGATAATTATTTGGGTAATTCACATTAAATTTATTAAATTTGTGTTATGTAAATATATATTGTTTAGAATACCACCAATATTTAGACGAAATTTTTGTACTTGAGTTTCAAACCTGAAATATGTGTTTGCTAATTACATTTACCATATGACGTAGAATGACATATCTTGATATACTGTCATGTCAAATAATGATATATAAAAGCTTCAGATATTTGTAACTTAACAGTCATTATCTTTCATTTTCAAAAACCAAAGTTATGCTATATCATACTGTAAGAGGCGGAACATGTTTGTCGGACTTTAGTCTAGTAAATTGAAACTACTTTTACTGACGTGAAAGGTGTTAAACGTGTCCGTGTAATAAATGAAGCTCAAAGCGAAACATGTCACTATTGACGTAATTGTTTTTAATTACTCATCTGGACAATCTTTTCTTCTTTTTCAGCATCCACACCCCAGTGTTCACTTGCTTCCGCACTGCCTGATAATAATAATCAGATATAAAAAGGGTGTTTTAAGAAACTGTTCATCGGTCATGTTTTAAAGTTTATAATTTAAAAAATGTGTTTAAAGGCAATCTGTCATTATTTATTGACGCCATGTTCATAGGCTCTGTAACACATTTGCTTTCATCATTAAAACAAAACGTGGCATGAAATATTGCCTTTTTCATCTAGGTTATATATATTGTTTATTACATACACGTGTAGTTTTCGACTTATTTTTGAGTAGTTTGTTTTAGATCCTTAAAGTTAATTTTTATTGGTCATAGGAAAATAACGCTAAGAACATTTATCTGGATTAGTCCAACACGTTGCTGTCTGGCGCAAAAAGCATTTAACCGACCCCTATTCTTAGTTTTACGCAACTTTTGAGATATCGATACAAATAGCATAAACACATATTTCATCATTGTCAATTATAAAACACTGCCATGTCATGGTCATCGTGGTTATTATTTCATTAACTTAATAGCGATATTGGGTAATGTAAATAGATATGTTTATTTTGTGATTGTTTTGAATTTTTTCATTATATAATGTAAAACAATATTGTTGAAGATACAGGTAGTGCCTAGAGTTTATTTTTAGAGATAATGCAAATGTAATCTTATGTATTGGGACACTTTTGAAATTAGTTTTATTAAATATTTGGCCCTGCTTCGAAAACAGTCTGTTACATTCTGATAAAAGCTTATAAATAGAGCAATAACATGTACTATTTTCAAATTCACACCCACATCCTCATTTGTTTTTGGCCCAAAACAAAGTTTATTGTTATCATTTATAATTTGATAGATTTGCTTTTAATTCCTGGAACAGCGTTCTTCTATTTACGATAGATTATTGAATCATTCACGGGAATTTGCGCCAAATTTATAGTTACTGTTACTCATCAAAGATAGTCGGTGTCTATGCCACCGAAATACATTTTCATAGCAATAGAGTTGTAAAATATAAATAAGACGAAACGTTATCTAATTTAAAAGAATGTTATACCTTTAGAAAGCAAAACACTGTTTTAAGTTATAACATATTTTAGTAACAGACCATATAAATATAACCATAAATTAAAGAAAGAAAATGTCTTCCATGAAACATACAATCTAGCTAGTTATTTTACGTCTATATGAGAACTGCCACTTAGCCATTTTGAATGTATTGAAAACAGAAGAAAAGATTTCCTATAATTTAACAATAATAAGAACCCTAACAAAACAACATCGTTTGAGTAATGATCATATGTTTTAACACAGAATCATATATAACAAATCGTCCTATATCTTTTTGTAATAATGACAACTACTTTTAATGTGCAAATGGCTACACCCCATTGGTGTAAATGGTGTAAAAATCCCACTGGTGTAGCACGGATTGTGTAACCTAAAGCACTAATAGGATTGCAAGAATAAAAATAATAAATATTATCGTTACGTCATAACATATTCCAAAATGTCTGTTATTGCTAACTTATAAAAAAATTAAAAGAAAAACGTTTGGAGGCAAAAACATTTTGTATGGTTTATTATTAAAATGTGTTCTATTATTAGACACTCTTTAATATACCTTTAATCTAAATGAAAAGTGAAAAACTGTATTTTTTTTACTTAATGACAAATTATAAATTTGCGTTTTGTAATTCTTATGAATGTATCGCTATGAAAATGTTTCTGATTTGTTCAAACATTGAGGTAACTGATACGTAATGCAGCAAAATCCTATGAGCGAATCCTCCAAAACGATATTCTTGATATAATTCTTATCCTGCTATAGTCCCCAAGTCGGTCTATATTAACGAAGTGCTATGAATTTTTGTAATTCGACAACAACCTTACGTACGAGGTTAATTATTAAACTGTATAAAGTCTGTGTTATTATATTTATGATTACCAAAGTAATAAATGTTGGAACGTGCATAATAACTTTGTTGTTGATTTTTACATGATTGTTTCTGAGCGGGATACCATCATATTAATGTTTTCATATTAGCTTTATTATATGTCTGAGGGCAGTTATATTTGCCCAACGCAATTTTTAACACGACAAACAGTAAATTTAATTTGACAGAAATTGCAGTTTAGTGTAACTGTTTTGGTAACAAAACCAAGTACGATTTGTTCAACAGTTTTAACAATGGTAAAAACACATTTTTCAGGTACACGAAATTACTTAGCGTGCAGACGAAACATACCGAAAGTAACATTCTCCTATTAGAGCAGACACCGCAGAGTAAGGGCGCCGGGGGGATGGGGGTGAGAGTGGAGGCATGGTCCGCCCACATTTTAGGGGACAAGTATTAAAAAAATTAGTAAAAAAAAGGGTTTTTACTGAATAACATTATTTTCAGGCTCGGTGATCGAAATCCACAGAGTTTTCGTATTAGGAACGCTGCTGCCATTCGGTCACCAACTTTTCAGTGCCCCCTCCCCCCCCCCTACTTTCAAATGCACACCGCGGCCCATTATTTTTTCACGATTAATGAATATTTAATAAGGTTAAACTAATAAAAGTCATATAGTTCATGTGTGCGTACAAGCCCGATAGATCGTCAAAAAATTGACAAATCTGAGTACAAAGCTGTGATCAAGTTTGTGATTCTTGAGGACGAGAAACCAGAGAGAAACACATGTGCTGTCTATGATGACTGTGTCCTGTCATATGCTATAGTCAAAAGATGGGTCAGAGAGTCAGACACTTTTAATCACAGCTCTAAACTCAGTTTTATCCCTTTTTGTTGAGTGGTAGGGGGTACCTTGTGGCAGAATTCAACAGCAACAGACGTGAAAGCGCAATATGGACAAAATTAAGCACTTTATATTTCAAAACACCGAAGAACATTACTAAGCACAAAAAAAACCTTTTGACAATCCCTCGTATACGTACGTACAGACGTATGAATAAATCATATCATGTTAATAAATTGAAAATTGTCGATACCAACATGCACTGGCATCTTTTTTTGGTGACAAATTTTCATCAATATAAACTGGTGAAAATGTACACTGAAAATGAAATCAGCAAATATATCGGGTAATATTTTTTTTATCTGTTTCAAACACTTTACAACATAAAATAAACAACTTTGGTCCAATTAGCTTCATTTCATCCAATACCATCCGAATCATACATGTCCATTCAGTAGATCTTTATTCATTCATCTACTTACTTGAATTTGAGAGTGATAAATGTCATAATAAAGATATGTTTAAAGGCATAGTCCCACGGAGTTTAAGGCGCTGTGTGCTCTAAATATTGATTACCAATGAAACTTACATGCATTTGTTATACTAGATCTCGTTTTCATATTACGCAAGACATTTTAACTCAACCATGGTATAGGGAATTCTATGTCGAGTCGATCGATTTTATTTAACATTTAAAACCTTCAAATTCAAGATCGGGACCTCTCGTGGGACGAAATAAATTGGTACGAAATGTGTTTGCAGCTACAAAAATATTTAGAAGTTTTAAAATAACGGCTAACTGTTGAATGCCAGTCGCGTGACTCGAAATATACACGTCACACCTTCATCGTGAATTATATTTTTCGATTTATTTGTCCATGAGCATAATTCATTATTATTTTTAAAATATTGATAATAATTATTTGGAGGAAACCTACTGCCGCCACATAGGCTACTCTTTCCGATAAGCAGCAAGGGGTCTTTTATATCCACAGTCCCACAGATAGGACAGCACATACCACGGCCTTTGATTAAACAACTGGTTTAAACGGAAAATAGCCGAAACTGCAAAAGGGTCCACCGAGAAGGATCGATCCGACTACCGACTGGTTCACAGGCAGACATGCTACCACTTGAGCTACGCCCCGATCCTAAGGTGTTTGGTGTCACATTCCTGAACTCGGAACTTCCATAAGACATGCCATCTTTGTATATTTAACCTTCAAAACATTGCATTACTTAAAAATAAAAACTCTAAACTATTATTTAGATATGTTTTGTCCATGATATTTAAAATAATTAATTGAGAATGAAGTCTCATAATCCACAAAAACTCAGAAATTAAGAAAACTTAACACGTATATAAGCGTTATTTTAAAGACGACTTAGCACAAAAAGAAAAAGAAGAAAGCCCTTTGAAAGATAAAACAGAATTGTTTTTTGTACTTATTTCTAATAACATCTCGTTTGTTTTATTTCTAATAACATCTCATTAGTTTTATTTCTAATAACATCTCGTTTGTTTTATTTCTAATATCTCGTTTGTTTTATTAAGAAATGAACTTGATAATGTTTGAGGTTCATGGAAGTATGAACCGCAAAACCGCTTTATACACTATATGAACATTGTATCGCGTTAGCGCGGAGCCGTTCATATCAAAATGTGTAAAACTGTTTTGCGGTTCATACTTCCATGAACCTCAAACATTATCAAGTTCAATTCTTATAATTCCAAATATATAACGTTGTCATTAATATATAGGGTTTTTTCAAATAAAAATGGAACTCTTTTGTCCAGTTATTTACTATTTCATTAACGCGAAATTCTTACACAGCTTTAGCGAAAACCCATCTTGAGTTTGGGCTTTTTCCGTCAAAAGCCGAATGAGAAGATCGTTTTTTTTACATACAAAACTACCGAGTCTTCACAATTATTGCATTACATGTCAATATTAGCCATAATTTAACATAAACAAATGACATTAATAGTTATTTAAGTGAATGTAAACGATAATACAAACACATAAAATGATCTCTTTAGTAAAGTGAAATGTGCGTGTGGTGAAGCGGTTGGTGTATGAATATTTAACTATAAATTTGTGAACGGGCGCCATTTTATGAAAGTGGATTTCCAATTACGGTGTTGAAATTACAGTTATCAAATTTTAAGTGTGAAAATTCCATTTGATGACAGATTATTTATTAACTGGCTAATATGGTTGTGGAAATATCTGTTAACTGGCTAATATGGTTGAAGAAATATCTATTACCTGGCTAATATGGTTGTAGAACTATTTGTTAACTGGCTAATATGGTTGTGGAAATATCTGTTAACTGGGTAATATGATTGTAGAAATATCTATTGACTGGCTAGTATGGTTGTAGAACTATCTATTAACTGGCTAATATGGTTGAGGAAAAATTTATTAACTGGATAATACTGTTGTAGAATTCTCAATTAACTGACTAATATTGTTGTAGAACTATCTATTAACTGGCTAAAATGATTATAGAACTATCTATTGACTGGCTAATATGGTTGTAGAACTATCTATTATCTGGCTAATATTGTTGTAGAACTATCTGTTAACTGGCTAATATCTGTTAACTGACTAATATTGTTGTAGAACTATCTATTAACTGGCTAATATTGTTGAAGAACTATCTATTAACTGGCTAATATTGTTGTAGAACTATCTATTAAATTGTTAATATGGTTGTATAACTATCTATTAACTAACTAATATTGTTGTAGAACTATCTATTAACTGGCTATTATGGTTGTAGAACTATCTATTAACTGGCTAATATGGTTGTAGAACTATCTATTAACTGGCTAATATTGTTGTAGAACTATCTATTAACTGGCTAATATGGTTGTAGAACTATCTATTAACTAGCTAATGTGGTTGTAGAACTCTATTAAATGGCTAATATTGTTGTAGAACTATTTATTAACTGGCTAATATGGTTGTATAACTATCTGTTAACTGGCTATTATGGTTGTAGAACTATCTATTAACTGGCTAATATGGTTGTAGAACTATCTATTAACTGGCTAAT
>JAULBS010078042.1:0-19766 GCA_032355785.1 Symmetromphalus regularis
TATTCAGAATTTCTGCTTCTTATTAAAAAAGAAACAGCAATGTTCAGTATTTTGTCTGGTACTAAATAAAATCAGTTGGGACTTTATAACATTTAAATTTTATTTGTGACAGTAGGTCTTAATGGTTTGGCCTGAAGCTCTAGGTTTGCATATAGAAAGTCCTTTGGGACTATTTATTTGAATCCCACAATTCTACACTGTTCTGAGGGCAATGGCCTTATTCTGAAAGTTACAGCTCTAATCTAGACTTAAAGATTTATAAGTTTTGGTCCATCCTAGCAGAAAACAAGTTGTATTGCACTGTTCTCATATGGTTTGATAATCAGCAAACACATATAGTTGTTTATTCTAGGGATTAGAGCAGGATTGATGTATTAAATGAGATAAGCTATGTCATCTAAATAAATAAATGTTTGCCCATTTTTAGTAACCATTCCTGTTTATACAGATAAGCTTAAATAAATCTTAACATCTGATCTCATTTCTGCTTTGTTCTAGGCATGCACTGCATTGATTGTGGCTACAACTGTCATGAAAAATGTCAACCTTTCGTTCCCAAGAACTGTACAAAGCTAAAGACCGTGGCAGACACGAGTGCTAGCAGCTCCAACATATCACAGACTGGAGTCTCCAACACCAGCTCAGCATCTGCTGGTGCGCATGCTGTTCATAGTATTTTATTATCATTACTAACAATCGTTTTATTACTTACAACCTTTCACCCAAACTCAAACATTTTAAATTAACTGTTTGGTAATAGTGGATACACTGAGGAAAAGATAAGTCAAAATTACTGTCAGAAATGTAAAGTATTTACATTTTATATGTTTTGATGATTTACTTGCAAATGTATTTATCAAAACTTTTATGTATGAGATTTAATATGTATGTACGGTAACCTTCTTTGCCTTTTTATCCTAAGTTCAAGTTCCATGGGGTAATTCACAAGTTTCAGCATTTACCAGGAGTCCTATTTCGCAGCGAAATTGCTGATTTTAGTGAAAACTAAATTTGAAAAAAACATCAATCTGTGAAAAATAAATAAATTTCTAACTCATGTAAAAACTCAAGCAGACAATAGAAACAGATGAAATTTGGTCGATATCGCAAAAGATCTTGTCTGCAAGAGTGAGCTACACTAAATAGCGAGTTTTGTGAAATACTTTTTAGAACTACCTTTCATTTTATGTTACCTACCATATTAATGGGTTACACTGGATTTTTAGTGGATGTTTTGTTATCATTGATTAGTTTTTTTTTGTATCATGTGAAGTTTATTACTAAAATGTTTATTCAAATTGATAGGTACCTCACAGATTTACGAGAATTTTCCAACAAATGTTGGTGAAACTCGAACCCATGAAGGACACCTATACAAACAGGGGGCACTACTCAAAGGCTGGAAACAACGCTGGTTTGTTCTCGACTCCATGAAACATCAGGTGAGCTGTTCACTGTTGAAAAGTCAATCTCTGAATCCAGGGGTTAAGAACTATCTGACAGTGACATAATTAATGCATTCAACATTTTGTTTTCCCAGGATGTGAATCCACACCATGTTTGATGATAGTGCATCAGAAATTATGGAAGATAATTTTTGAATAAGATTTTCATTTGTGTTCAGATAATACTAAAGGGTCATTCATAATTATTGATATTTTCCTGTTCATACAAAGTGTACAAATTTTAAGACTCATCCTCCCCATCTTCTAAAATATTATACATAAAGTATGAATTTTGCTTGTTGTTTACCCCCCCCCCCACCCCACCCTCACAAACCAGGTCATGCAGCTTTCCCCTTAAGATGCAGAGCTCGGAGCTGTGGAGGGCATGCCCAAACCTGTATGGATGTGGGCATGTTATAATAAATTACTTCTGTGTGTGTTCAGGGTTTCAAGCAACATTCACCAACAAGCTTATGGTTTGTATGAATAAGATGATGATGTTAATTGTGAAGCCTCTAAAAGAATCATGTCTATTTTTAAATCAGAATATTAAAAAATAATAAATTTATTTCATTATCTACAGTGTATGTGTTTTTATATGTTATAAACACAATCAGTACAGTTTGTAAATACATAATGTATATATACTTGTTTTTGCTTGATGCGCTACTATGATTTGTAAATACATAATGTATATATACTTGTTTTTGCTAGATGCGCTACTATGATGCCGTCGAGGACTCCAACTGTAGAGGATTTATTGACTTAGCTGAAGTCGAGTCTGTTCAGCCAGTGAAGGGATTTCCTGGTACTTCTAAGAAGTCTGAAGATAGTTCAGTATTTGAGGTATAAATCTTACTGAGCATTCAGTTTGCAATTTAGATCCTTAAGTGAGTTACCATCATGAAAAAGGAATTTAGAATGTTGATAGTATGGACATGAATAAAGATACCAAACAGTTTTTTTGTTTTATCATTATAAGCATTATTGGTTATTCTCAGCTCCTGGAGTATAGTTAGTCCTGTCACTAATTTCCTCTGTAATCTTTGGTCAGTTTCACATCCATTTTTGTCCGACTCAGAGATGCTAGATTTCTGATTTTTTGGTCAACCTGAATATGTTTCCTGTTTATAATATTGTGTACTTCATTATGCAGTATTTATAAAATGTATGTATGTACTAAAAACTCACATAACATTTTTGTTGGACCTCACTAGTATCTCTGCTGACTAGTCATGTTAACTTGTAAGTAATTATGTGTATAAAAAAAATAATGATAATTATTGTGACAAGTTTTTAAAATTCATTTGAGACTAATAATCTTACTAGATGACATATGGGTAGCAGAAACCCAACATTAGTATGAAATATTTAGCCTATTCACTTTCAACTTCTTGTCACATTAATATTTTAATTTATAACACGATAATGGATCTTTTTTTCATTATTTTAGAAGTCATTTAATATTAATTTATTTTGTTTTTAGATTAGAACAGTACGACGGCAATACAACTTCATGGCAACAAGTCCGGCAGCAGCCCAAGAGTGGATTGACAAGTTACAAAGCTGTATACAATAATAGATATTAAGCAAACACTTTGAGATGCCCATGACATAATACAGATGGAAAGATAGTTTCCCTCATAGTGCTATATGTGCTTTTATATAGTGATATGATGTATGTGGCATTGTGAATAGCTGAGACACACTTGTGTGAGTACGTTTGTCCTTCACCTTGTGATACAATCATCTAAACAGCTAGAACTGCGCATTCATCATCATATGATGATTTTTATATTTGTGGCGAGAATTCACTCATCGTCCAGTGAAACTTGTGGATTAGTTTAATGGGAGACTAGAAAATTAATTTATTTTTTGTATTTTTAAATATAGCAATATAAAGGTGATTCTTAAAGCTTAGCTTTGCTTGGATTAATTTTATTTGCAAAGAAAGTGAGAGTGCCAGGAATTGTTCATCATATAGGATAACACCAGCTGAAAGTGTCATCAGCCGCCATGACAAACAAGTATTTTACATTAACTGAAAGCATCGGAATCTGCCAAGATACAAAGGATGGGTATTAAACCCAGCAAAAGTATTAGGAACTGCCTACATATATAAAGGACATATAATACATCAGCTAAAATGTCAGAATCTGTAAATATATGACAGACCAGTTGAAAATATCAGCTGCTATTAAGTCACAATTGTAGCCTAGTATGATAGAGAAATTGAAAGTGTAATAGATCAGTAAGATATATAGGACAGTTTGACAGATTAATTGAAAATTTTCAAAGCAAATGAGACATATAACACAGCATGATAGACCAATGGAAAGTGTCAGAGATCGCTAAAATATGTGGCAGAAATAACCAAGAAAATGATGCAAAAAAAACCTGAAAATGTCAGAGCTGTTGAAGATATACTGAATTGTTCTATATGCCAACTGAAAATGTCCAAGAGATTCAAAATGTATGACAGAAATAGTCGGGACATAGGTTGATATGATAGGACAGAATGTTGCACAAACTTCTCAGTTATTTGTTAGAGAAACCTGTTTATTTGACAAGCTCGATACAGAAGACAAAACCTTGCTTGAGTTCAGTAACAATTTGTTTTTGATAGTACTAGCTAGCCAAATTTTGTGCTGAATTTTAAACCTGAAGTAAAAGTTTTCAGAACTCACTAGCACTTGCGAGAAAAGTTGTTATTGAACTCATCCCTGGTTATATTACATGCTGTTTTTCGGTGTTCTTCGATTGATAAGTTTGTGTAAGTATATTGCTAGAATAGAGGATGTAAGATTGGCTTGTATAGTTTACAGGTTTATTATTAGAGGGAAAGGTAACAGATCTTTGTTAAAGCTCAATGTAATCACCTTATTAGTTAACTTCAGTAGCATTTTTTATTTTTCTCATTGCTCCTCTACATATGTACAAAGACATGCCACTTGATCTCATGGTTTTGTTAATGTCTTGTTAGCTGCTTGAACTTCTAGAAGTGAGAATTTCTAAATGTCATATAAAAAAATTATATATGTACTTTACCATATTTCTGGTATTGGCATTAAAAAGTGTATACGAATGAGCACCAGTTTGTGTAATAATTGTATGCTGGTGGCAACTCAGTCTGACTTACCATTTTGCTTTTTTTGGGTAAGGTTCCTAAACATGTTATTGGTAATTCAGTTTGGTTAGTAACCTAAAGACACTCAATTCCAACTGAAAAGAAAACTTGTCTTGCTATTATTGATTTAGCACAGCTAAAAAGGCAATAGAATTTATCACTTAATTTGTTTTTATACTGATGGTGTATTGGAAAGCATTGAAAATAATTTATTAAAGGAAAAATGGTTTTGCATTACATAAACTGTGTGTTAGTATCATTGTATTAAACATGTCACAAAAATAGAACTCAAGAATTCATTAATTGGTTTTTTATACTTTGTAAAATGTACAGGGTATGAGATGATTTTAATTCACTTTTTTTTAAATACGCTATTGTTAAGAGAATGAACATTGAAAAAAATACAGATATTAAAATTTTCCATTTTTTTATGTAGATTGTACTATGACTATATTTCCAATACTTAAGTACTGATATGAATTTGTTTTGGATTTCATTATCACCATTTACATCATCATTCATTTACATTGCACCCAATCTGTGATTACCCTGTGTTTACTACTAGTCTTATGGTTTTCAGTAACTGTTTTACAACTACTTGTTAATTGTAATTATGTTAATAATCTAAACTTGCCATTGCATGAACGCCCTTATTTTTTTACGTTGTCCTCTGGCACAGTATAGTCCTCATGCTTTAGTTAATGATTTTTACACAAGTGTTTGAGATTATTTTCCCATCATAATCATCAAGTTATTAAAACTTGTCCATTCTGTGGGTAGCTTTCTATTTTTTCAATCTCTTAATGAATCGGATAGTTTAATAGGGAAAATATTTCTCATGTTTTAGATGTAGATA
This sequence comes from Symmetromphalus regularis, assembly GCA_032355785.1. Lineage (NCBI taxonomy): Eukaryota > Metazoa > Mollusca > Gastropoda > Neomphalida > Neomphalidae > Symmetromphalus > Symmetromphalus regularis. The sequence continues at coordinate 5,429 of JAULBS010078042.1, forward strand.
TTTAGATGTCCATATTGTTTGACATAAGATGCAGATATTTTGGTAATGTCATGAATTAGATATTTTGGTTGATTGTCAGCATAACATGAATTGCTGACAGTTTGATAATCATAGTATGACATAACAGATACAGATATTTCGGTATATCATATTTTGACATAATGTAGGTGCATATATTTCGGTATTGTCAGTGTATTTTGACATAGATGCAGATATTTTGGTAATGTCAGTATATTTTGACATGGTGGAGATATTTTGGTAATGATGTCAATTTGGTTTGACATGATGTAGATATTTCGGTAATGTCAGTATATTTTGACTGGCAGATATTTTGGTAATGTCAGCATATTTTGACATAGATGCACATATTTCGGTAATGATGTCAGAACGCTTTGACATGATTCACATATTTCGGTAATTATGTCAGTATGATTTGACATTATATGGCTTTCTTGGTAATAGTGTCAGTATGAATTAGAGTGCACTGTAATGGATAGTCATACTATTACTTTGGTTATTCATGATTTTTATCTTGGTAATAGTGTCAGTATGAATTGGTGTGTAATGTAATGGATAGTCATACTATTACTATGGTTATTTATGATTTTTATCTTGGTAATAGTGTCAGTATGAATTGGTGTGTAATGTAATGGATAGGCATACTATTACTATAGTTATTCATGATTTTCATCATGTATGCTATTAATTTAAATAAAAGCATGATGAAATTTAAACTAAATAAAGAGGACTCTTTCTAAATTAGAATTATGTGGGACTGACACTTTGTTCTGGTTTTGACATTGTGCTTTTATTTCAGATATTGTAATCCAGTTTGGGACTAAAATCAGTTTGGCATCTTGCTTATAAAAGCTTAAATGCATACTCCCATGGACCATTGACCTAATTAATTTCCAAAGAGAGAATTAATTTTAAATACAAACATTTGATTTGTCCATAAAAAACCCACCGCATCTCACTTGTTATCAATATTTTAAAAATAGTAATGAATTATGCTCACTGACAAATAAATCATAAACTCGACATGGAATTCCCTATACCATGGTTTAGGTAAAAGCGAGATCTTGTATCACAAATACATGTAAGTTTCATTCGTAATTAATATTTAGAGCACAAAGACCCTTGACTTCTGTGGGAGTATGCCTTTAAGCTAGAGTTTTAACCTAGCAATTAGGGTATAATGTATTTATTTTAAATTTAAGTCTTGGTCCAGACTTGAAATTTTTATAACAGGTGGGTCATGTAGGCAAGTTAGACACGTTCTTTATATGTATATAGTTGCTTTCATTGGAATATCTTGTGTCCTTTTGTCTTTCCAACGTTCTTATAAAGTTTGCAGGTGCAATATTGATATTCAATAAATGTTTGTCATTAATGTGAAAACTATTAGGCCTTTTGCAGCTTCTGCAATAATGTACTTTCATGTACATACTGTTGCATGGAAGAGTTGTATCTGTATTGTTTTTTTAAATAATTCCTACTGTGGCAAAATGAAATGGAAGAAATGTACACTTGATTATTTGTATTGCATATAGCTATTGAAATGTATTTATGCAATTTAGTCCAGTTTGTATTATTTCATAGGATTAAATAATGTATTTTGTTTTGTCGGTATTGTAATTATTCTTGTTTTAAATGTTTAAATAATGTGATATCCAACCAGGGTAGTTCTCACTCATATTCTCTACTGACTAACCATTAAATTATCTACATTTATATGAGCAAAACTAAAAGTAAAATTGAAATATTTGTTATAACAATATTTAACCAAACTAAAAAACAAACATTTGTCCACCTTTATGGGTGGTGTGTTATTTTTAGATCTAAAATTATGGGGTTTTATTTTTTTTTAAGTATTATTATTTTTTCTTTTATTTTATAATGTTTTTTGGGGGGGAGTGAGGGGATAGGCAAAAACATTTAATTGGGTTGTTTTTGGTCAGGGTGCTCATTTTTTTGTTTTCTTTTTTAATTAAAACAATATTTTGATATGTAGTTTGTCATTTTATTTGTCATTACAGTTTTCTGAAAATACATAAAAGTCCTCGTTGTGTATTTATTTAGTGCCTAAAATGTAATATTGCTGACAATCAAGAAATAGTTTCTTTTAATGTGAAATATTTTAGTATATCTAAATTTTGCCAAAAGACTGCTTTGCATCAGAGATTCACACCCTTATTTTATTACATTTTTGCTTCTATATAGATTAGTAACTGGCATCTATTTACAACCCTTTATATCTCTATTTGTTTTATCAATATAACAGCATAAAAGATTGTTTATTTTATCCACTGTTAAGTGTTTATTTTTAGTAATAAAATAGGTAAGTAATATTCTGACGACAAACAAATTTGAGAGCTTGGATTTATATTGAAAATATTATGTTACAAGTGTAATCAGTGGAGGCTTACTGAATTTATGGGTTATACATTGAAGAGAATCCTTGGCTTACTGAATTTATGGGTTACATATTGAAGAGAACGCTAGGCTTACTGAATTTTTGGGTTACATATTGAAGAAAATCCCAGGCTTACTGAATTTTTGGGTTACATATTGAAGAAAATCCCAGGCTTACTGAATTTTTGGGTTACATATTGAAGAGAAAGCTAGGCTTATTGAATTTATGGGTTACATATTGAAGAGAATGCTAGACTTACTGAATTTTTGGGTTACATATTGAAGAGAAAGCTAGGCTTAATGAATTTATGAGTTACATATTGAAGATAATGCTATGGTTACTGAATGTATGGGTTACATATTGAAGAGCATGCTAAAATTATTGAATTTATGGGTTGCATATTGAAGAGAATGCCAGGCTTATAGAATTTATGGGTTACATATTGAAGAGAATGCTAGACTTAATGACTGTTTGGGTTATATATTCAAGAGAATGTTAGATTTACTGAATTTATGGGTCACATATTGAAGATATCGAAATAAACAATCAGCTTAACAGTAGTCAGTCTAGTTGAATTCTTAAATCCATGCCTGGTAATTACAAACACAGTTAGTTTTTTTTGTTGATCTTAAGTAATACTTGCTCACTGTAAATAAAAACAAAAACAGTTTCAGTGTTAATATATTTACTTGACTAGCATTTAGTGTAATAATATAGAACCTGTAAAATAATGAGTGTTATAAGTACATTTATAGGCTATAAATATGTTTAAATATAAACATAATTATATTTGGTTTCTGTTGCTGTTTAAGTAAACAATGTACTACAAGTATCATGTGTATTACATTTTTAATATATAGCATGTTTTGGTCCCTTGTGTATTTAAGTTTTCAAGTCTAGACTCTGGCTTAAAGTTTAGTCTAAGGTCGGATGTTAAAATTTGATAAGAATTTGCCGTTGTTAGTATAATAATGTTTATTAAGTGTATTTGTTTAGTATTTTGTTTTGTTATGTTTATCATACCTGTATGTTATTAGATTGTTTTGTTTATATAATTGACCTTGACCTAAAAACCACAATAAGAAACCTGCGTGAACCATTTTGGGAGCATTACCATTACACATCTTATTGTACTTTCATTTTTTTAAATTCCTTTTTTCTTCTTTTCTTTTTTCTTCTTTTTATTGTTAATTTTTTTTATGAATGGTATAGTGCATGGATATTATTTCATTTATGTCGTAAAATACTGTTGTTATAAGAGTTAACCATTTCTTTTATATACAGTTTGTGAATGATTTACCTTTTAGTCCAATGGTCATAGATTTATAAAACATATTTGATTTTTGCATGTTGTAAAAAGTAATATTTGACTATTGCAAATGTTATTATATTCAAAACCATATCTGTTTTAAGTGTAGGCATATATGTAAGAGTTGTTACAACCAGTACCCATCAGACAGTGGTGACACCAGGTGTTCATGCATGGTGAATGGTGAACATATTCTACCACACCTTTGGGACCCATTGTTAAAGAATGACTGCCATTTTTAATGTTTATTTATAAATTTTAACTTGGGAACAATAACTTAAAGTAAATATATTAAATCATTTATTTATCACATCATATTAAAATGCACATCTAAGACATAGTACAAATAAGCATTGTAATTAAAGTAATTCGAAAAATATGACATAAATACTTGAATTAAATAGTACCAATGAACATTTCTAGCATTTTTAAAATTAACGGTTTCATGATTTACAGTAATAGGTCATATTTGTATGTGTTGTTTGTAAATATTTTCAGTTAGTTTAATCACTGCCATTCTCTGTTGTTAGAGGATTCATTGATATTTCTTTATAGGAAAAGGTGTTATCTCTCATTAAATGTATGTCAGTAAATATTCATTGATACATCATAACCCATATTTAACAGCCACTGAGGGAATAATATAAAGTGATTTGTTATAATAGGTGGTTGCTCAATACAGGTCATATTATACTAAATTAGATTTGAAAGAAAGGAATGTTGGCCTCTTAAGACAGGTAGCTGTTAAGGATGTATAACTGTCATTAACTTTTTTTTTTTTAATGTTGATTTGGGGAGGACACCTAGTTAGTGTCTGTATTGACTAATGCATGTTTGACTGTACAAATAAACGGGGTGGCTTATACCTGTAAGAGGTATTTGCTCCGAGAGATACCCTTGAAATGGTTTGTTTAGTGATGAAAAGTAATATTCTCAGTAATCCCATATATTTATTATTATATTAATCTGTAAAATTAAATTTTGTTATATTAAGTAAATATTGTTTGTTCATGTCAACAAAATAATGTGATAAATATAAAGATAGAATAGTTTTTGTTACTCGTCCCTCAAAACCAAGTAAGTGTATTTATAATATTGAATATAATATAGCATGTAACATTATCAGTGTAATATTATTGTAAAGTAGGTAATAGTTCATATACTGTACACAAACATTTTATCAAAAGATTATTTCAAAAATGTACAAGTTGAACCTTTAGAAAGAATGGAAGGAAAATCATTCTCCACCAAAACAGAAAGTATGCATGTAATCAGTAGCCATTTATTTCATAAACCAGACGACATTCATTGCAGAAATTCTGGAATTAGATAACCACACATTTTGTGTGTACAGTAATATCACAAGTTGCACATGCACAGTGGTTTCCCATTATGGTGAAATGGCACATTAAAAAATATTCAATATTTCAAAATGCATACTTTCTTTTTTGGTTGAGTATATAATGTAACTTCATTAACAATATCAGTTCTTCTTTTTAAAACATATTTGGACAAAAACATTTTATGTTTAAGAATACTGAAATACTAGCTTAACTGATTATCAGCATAGCGTGCTTCTGTAATGTCTATATCATATTCTTTTTGGGCTAGTTGTCCTTGTTATCAGAATCTTGATTAGATGGATTTTTTAAAATATTTCAGATACTACCGAATTAATATTAGAATAAACTTGTGCATTATAATTTATAGTATATTAATGCTTGTTAAAATACTATAATAAAAGTGTTTTTTTTTAACATGAAACTATATGTTATACTGACATTACAAAAACATGCTTTGTTAATAATCTAATAGATACAATTCTACTTTCTCAGGTTTATGTGGATTTGGTGATCTCATAAAGATTCTGTAACATTTTCTTAGAAACATTCTAAACCTGTCTCTAATAATCTTGTCTTCACATCTTCGTGTTCATTTTCATCATTCATAAACAAGATAAAAATTATCTTCTTTTTTTCATCTGATAAGACATTATTTTCTCTCTTTTTTTTTTAATCAACCATGCATACAACATGTTTTGTATCATTATTTCTTCATGTCTGTACTTTATATTTTTGTTATTTATTATTTTCTGTGTAGATATTTTAAATGGCTAAAGAAGGGAGTATATATCTCATCTCATCAGTTTGTATTGGAATTGGATTAGGAGACCACTGTATAGTACTATAAATGAACAACAACAAAAAACCTCTAATAAAGCATCACAGTAGAATATAATACAGTAGAATCCTCTTAATTGCATAGGTATTTTGTCCAAATATTTTATGCAATTAACAGGATTATTCCTTTATCAGGAATGCCCATTTAAAAATTGTGTTGCTATTCTTGTACTATCTGACATAAAATGATACATTTATCAAACAGTGATCTGAATGCCATAACAGATGCAAAAATAGTATAAGGTTATGCTCACTTTGTGGTCATTTTATGATTACTTGATAAAAATGTTAAGGTCAGCCATGGTTTTGGTAATTTAGAAAAAAAGAAAAAAGTTTTCTACATTTTTTTATGCAATTAACCAGACATTACTAAGACAGTAATAATGCAATTAAAAGAAATTATTTGTATATATTTGCATACAAATGGTTCTGTGCAGCAGAATATTATGCAAATAACAGGAGTATGCTATTATCAGGAATGCAATTAAATGGACTTCACTGTACTGCTTTTTAAAGGTACATTTTCTGAGATTTTGCATAAATGAAAAACTATATGTCAAACTCTATTGTCAACCCCTGAAATTAAGAAAATGTCCATGGTAAAATAAATGCTATAGAGAAATAGTCCACAGCAATATTAGCATAAAGTACACTTTATTTTTAATAATAAGAAAAAAGGACATCTCGAAAAAATAAATAAAATTTCGTCCACTGCAAAAAAAGTGATGCAGAGAATGAAAAACTGCTGCAGTCTCCACGGCATTGCCGATTACTGCAAGCAATTTCAGGGGTTGATTGTGTAATAAAACAACAATGTTTTTAAAAGTTAATGTTCTGATTTACACAGGGAATGGCCTAAGTATAAAGATCATGCTTTGTAACAGCTCAACTTTGAAAGAGCCTGTTAAAATATCTACTTACTCAAGGGAAGTTATACCATTATTTTGTCAACATGTAAATGTATTGTAACAGCATATTATTTCTTCTTTGTTGACATCTTAAGATGAAATTAATCTCATCATTACTCCTTAAATTTATTGTCACAATGCAGCAGACTGAATATTTCTTTTAATAAAAAAAAAAAATGTTGAAATTGCACTAGATATTAAGTTGGATCAATTATTTTTCCGTCGCCATATCTCATGTTTGTAAAGTCTGATTAAGGATCTAACTTAAACTCTGGGATAAAGCTGCAGTATGGAATTAATTTTAAGTCCAGATTTTAAGTTTTATCAAAATGGGGCCATGTAAAATAAAAATGGGTAAAGGAAAATATTTTTAAAACCTTATTCATTTATTGCACTATACTTTAGATGTAGAAATACATTTTATATACATTAATCATTTGACAGTGCTTTTATAGAAAAATTGCTTGCTTTTTCATCTATGCAGATCATTTGTTGTAGATTTCATATTGTAGATTCCATAACTGATATTATTTTGTCAAGTTTATTCAAATTTGGAATCCCACTTCATAATTCATTTTGCTTCTTGGCTGAAAGTTAAAAAAAAAAAAATATTGCTTCCATAGACACATCAGATTAGTTTAAATAATTTTTTACAGAATTTGATTATGTGTTTTTAGTAGTCAGTATTTTGAATATTATTTTACTGCAGGTAGATTGCCTTTTTATTGACATGACCCTTGTGCAATATGGTGTCTGAGCAGTGTGTCTCAGAGATTGTTTGGCTATTTATTTGCTCACAGTGTAAATACGGTGTGCATAATGTCCTTGTAACGATGTAGATGTGACAGTATTAGTTAGAACCGACGAGATGAGTGAATGGGTGAGTGTTAGAGACCGCATTGTACAAGTTGTCCCATTAAAGACCCAAACATGATCATATTGTTGTGTTTTTAATTCTAGAGAAATGTGTACAAGCCTGGAAATAAGTGCTCGGTCACGGAAGTTTTCCGGTAGGTTGGTGACAGGTATGTTTTCATTTTCAACGGGCACAAATTGACCGATATAGGAAATTTTGACAGGCACACTTCAAAACATTTATAGGCTTGGTGTATACTGAAAATGAAATATGTAAGCAAGAAATTAATGTGACAATTATGTAAAGTAATCATTTGATGTCTTTTAATTTTGCCCATATCGTATTTGTATTAAAAATAGAAGAAACATTTTAAAAGTATCAGTATACTCTTATGATGCATTAATTTCATGATTTACAGTATGTTTTATTACTTGTTCACATATGTACAAAATGTCTGAAAGTAGTTGAAATTTTCCTTGGTTTCTATGTACTAACAGGGTCAGGGGGCATTCCCCCCAGCCCCTCAATCTGTGCTGTCCTTTTTTAGGGACAATAGGCATCCTAAAATATATAAACATGTTACTGAATGATGGTGCCCTTATTCAGTCTTGCCCCACCCCAATATCTAAATGGCTGCACCAGGCCTCGACTAACAATAATGTAATCCAGATATGTAGAATTTGAATATCGGTGTCCGTAAAGGAAACTTTTATTTTTTTATTTTTTTTTAAATTCTTTTTTTTTATCATTATTCTAAAATAACTTCTTATAATAAATTTGTAATAATAATCAATTTTGTCATATACAAATCCAGGTGGTCTACCAGTCAGTGCATTATTTTCCTTAAAACACTAAAGAACAACAAACTCTAAGTAGTTTTTTAAAAACAGGTTCACACATTACTTTATTGAAATGTAAATATAAAATAGAATTTAAATAAATTCTTAATCAAAAAGTAAATATTCTAACAAAACTAAAACAAACAAAATAAATGGTATAATCAAAGCATAAATATGAAAATGTGATATTATATGTACTGTACGTAGATTCAAAGTTATATTTTGAATATGTACTCTGCCAATGCTTTATACTTTTTAAATTTAAAACATAGATGTTTGTACAGTACATGTACCTTTGTTTATAGAATATTGTAAAATAGATTTTTGTTAATTTTTTTACATAGAATTGCATAATAGGCCAATATCCTCTTTCCTTGTAATTCTACTATTTATTTTGAAATACTTTATTAGTTAAAAATATAGAGAATTACATAAACTAGTTTTTTATTCATTTGTTGAATAGAATGCTTAAGTATTTTCAATTTGGAACACAATGTTATATATGCTGTGTTTTGTTACAGTGCATTAATGTAACACAAACTTCATTTCAAATACATTTTCTAATTTAAAGTTTAATTGATGAGAATGGTCATTCATTAAAACTGATGAACTTGGAGAATGCTTCCATAGATTATGAAATTACTGGACTTCATTAAAATCTTTTAGTCTCCTCCCTAAAGTTTAGTCAGTTTAAGCCTGAATATTGATTTAAAAAGTGCCTGAATACAGGTATTAAAAGTTGTTTAAAAGTTGAAATACACTGGCACAAGATAACTTTAAAGTACTGTACTTTAAAGACCATCATTATTTGTAGTTTGGTAAGCTATTACAAATTAAAACATTTCAGTATGCCATAAAACAACAGATTTTTCTAGTACAAACGGGGGGATTTAGCACTGGGTAAAGGAAATATTCCATTTAGAAATTTTAGTTGAAATAAAATATATATTACATACTATAATAGACTGAATATGATAAATGGACCATAAAAATAAGTTCTAGGTGAAACAATAATTGTTCTCGGTACACTATCAACTGAATGAAACAACGAGAAATCTGAATAAAATCTTAAAGTAAAAAGTATTCTTAACTTTTAAAAAATAAATGCAAGAACAAAATAAGAAATATCAATTAAGACTTTAAAAAATTTAAAATTAAAAAACCAAATTTAAAAAAATAAAAGAAATTATAACACAAAATCTCATATTTATTATTTGAAATATCACATTTTCCTTTTTATTTTTTTCCTTATTGCTTTTATTTCATATGCATGTAGTTACTGGCCTTTTCCCAGGATGCAGTTGTGGAACCATGATCTTTGCTAGAAAAGTAAAATTTTAATTTATCTATTTTTAACAGGGTTGTCTTTGGTTAGGAAAAAGGCTGGATAATAAAGTGACTTCTAACACTCAACCTCCAGCAATGATCATGATTTCCACGTGAAAACTAATTTACACGAATGGTGCAATGTTGTACCATTTTCTTGAGAAAAATGTTTATTACAGGATACACAAGTAAAATTCTTTTATCCTAATTTAATTAACATCTGTGCTCGTCCATTCCCTAAATCCATGCCTTGTTATTTTCTTTCAAATTAAGCTGTATTTGGCTGATGAAATATATATGTTGACTTGTGGCCATATTATATTAATGTACATTGTTTACAATTTCCATCTTTATGCATTCACTTCATAAATCATTAATTTGAACTATAACATCAAGTTATAATTATTTATGCTTTAAACATGTCAAAAGATAATAAACATATGCACCTATGAAACTGTGACATCAATTTAACAATACAATGTTAAATTTTCGCCATTTCTACAGTGTTTATGGTTTCTTTCAAGGTGTGATCACATTATAACTTACAGCTATTCACAATATCTAATAGTTATTTAATCTGTGAACGTGTCTCAATATGATGAACTGACATCATGTACCTATGATATATATGATTTCTTTCAAGGTGTGATCACATTATTATAACTTGGGGTTATTCATATCTAGTAGTTATTTAACCTGTGAACATGTCTCAATACGATGAACTGACATCATGGACTTATGAAATTGTATCACATTGATTTAATGATACAGAAAAGACGTTAAATCTTGGCATGTTTTCAGTTGCTTTGTTGTTCTTTGTTTCTTTGTGCTGGCTGACTCCGTAGTGACATCTGTAGGAGTTGATAATCAGTAGGTATAGATTTGGTGATGTACGTCCTAACTGCTGCATTGGGTCGATATTTGTACTTCAGAGCAGCTAACTGTATCTGCAGCAAATCACCAACAACATCATGACAGGAAATGATGGACTTAGACACACTCAAATTGGATACTGTGGCTTCAGGTTCAGAAAAACAATATTTCTCTTGACCAACAGGTTTTGGACCTTCTGTTGTATCTGGTTCAAAATAAGGTTTAAGTGGTGAGAAATGTGGTTTTCTTTCGTGACCCTCCTGCATTCTTGAAACCAAAGGGCTGCTCCTTGATGCTTGCAACACTGACATGTTCTTAATAGTATCTTTTTTGTGACCTGCCAGTTCATAATTTGACTTGGATAGTGACGTTTTGCTATAAGCTGTGTGATTCTCTGATGGAACTGTTTTGATGTTGTCAAGTGTAGTAACAACCTCAGCAGACATGCAGGGAGAATCGGTAATTTCTGGTTTGTATGCTTTATATTCTGCAACTTGAGATGATGATGATGGTTGAGGAGTTGCTTCTAAATCAAGATTGAATTCATTGTTGGACATCGACCATAAGCCGATACTGCATGAGCCAATACTGCATTCATCATGGTCTGAATCTAAATTCACTTCAACAAATTCTGAACTCTTGATTTCTTCTTGTTCGTTGTTACAGTTTGATTCTGGTGAAACTGCTTTGCCAAAAGTACTGTTTATTTGTCTGGAATATTCATTACTAATGTTTGAGATATTATCATCTGATGAAACGTCCTGTGCTGGGATTAATGATGGGCTTACTATGTCATGTTTACCACATTTGCATGCCTCTGTATCCAGACTTCCACAATATTTACATCTATTAGGTGCTTCAAAGTTATTTTCAGGATTTATGCATTCATTGGATGCCTCTTTGCCCATATTTTTAGGGTAGTTACATCCACCTTTATCTTCAGTAAGAGAGGTGGAGTCGCTAGAAGAAAGAGACTCATTTTTCTGAGGTCTAGACATTAAATTTCTGTCATGGTTTCCTAAGCAAAAGGTAACTCTCTTTGGCATTTCCTTGCGTTTTTCTTTACTTTGAGAACAAACACAAGAGCTTCTTGATAAATAAGGTGGTTCATTTTCACTTTGTGTATCAGATTTGGGAACAGATATGCAGCACATACATAATAATGTGCCAAAATTTATTCTAGATCTCATCTGCTGTTTTCTAAATGGTTTTGCTTCAGTGATTATTGTTTCAGTTTGGACTGTACTTTCACATGTTTCTGGATTTTTTGAAAATACAGGAGACAAATGCCAACGATAATGGTCAAACCAGGGCAAATAGGCCAGTCCTGATGCACGCATCTTTGTATACTCAAGATTGTAGGCTTGGAAATAATTTACTGGATTAAACAGTGTTGCCGTTTCTTTCAATGTTCTGAAAGTATTTCAAATAAAAATGTATGTTAAGTCACAAATCATGAATGTAAATAAAAACATTGATTCTGAATGACAAAACTGCCATGATGTGGAAAACCAAATCGGGATCTCTCTAACTATGTTTTGACAAAACCTTGATGGTTTGTCTGCCTTGCACCAACTGATTACCATTTTACTAAATCTTCACAAAAGATTAACATATTCTTCCATACCAGTCACAGCCATTATGATCATTGTTTTCACAAAAAGTACAAACAAGTATGTATATGGTAAAATTAAGGTATTTTAGTCTTTATATACTTGACCAAAAGGTTTAACAAATTTGACATCACTTGCACTTACGTTTAATTTAAATTTGAAATATTCTTTGTGAAGGATCTAAATTAATTTTTGCAAAAAACATTTTGAGTATATTTTGAAATGGTTCTTATATGAATTGGCTACAGTTACACATCTAAGCTAGTCAAAGCGTTAAATAAACAATTTCTTATGAACAGTCATAACATCCAATTTTCTTGTGGTGTCATTAAACAAACAAAATTGTAATTTTACATTTAAATTAAGAACAATTATTAATGTATAAAAACATTAAAAATATAGATAGTATGTTGCTTTAATGATCCTCAACCCAGAACAAAAAATAAATATTTGCTGTTCGGGGTTTTATAATTTTAAAAAATCTCTGTGAAAAGCTGATTATAAATAAAAAATTAAAACTTATATACAATTTAATAAATCAATACTGAATATATATAAACATACTACAATTATATTTGAAAATTTTGTATAAGTCACAGCTTTTAATATTTGAATGTTTTATCCTATATGTAGACTAATAACAGATTTATAATAAAAGCAATACTATACTGAACAACAAAAGAAACTGAAATTTAATTGGCAATGTTTGATTGAAAAACATTAACCATGTTTTGACGTTGGTTGTTTTGCTTACCGGAGGCATGTGCAGAGAAGTGAAAAGCATGCACAGCATAAGTTTTATACATATATGAACTTTTAATCTAATTTGATTAAACTGGATCTGAACAAACATTTGCATTTCTTGTGCTGTTCAGTATATATTTGGTATCAGTAAACTGTGACTGATAAATATCAGCCTATATAATATGTTAACCAACCTGTTAGAATCCTCAAACTGCTCTTGGAAAACATTCCAAGTGTCTGTCAGTCTTGATATTGGCAGTGAATACAAACTTTTAAGGATGGAAGACAGTGTGAAAAGATTTCTTGCACTACGGCAGTGCTCTCCAACCTACAAATTTAAAAGAGAATTTTAAAATATTTACTTCATGTTAAACCCAATGAGAACAAAGGACCTGGGAAGGGTGCCATCTCAGTGAAATAATGGGGATGGGAGTGAGTAAAAAAAATCTTTGCTCACAGATTCTGGGCCTATGTTTGTGTGTGGGGGTCCTCCCAAGAACATTTTGAAAAATGGACCATCTTTTGGTGTAACCATGCATATTTCTGGTAAAAACAAATGTAACACTTTTTCTGAATGGGCAACTACCCTTTGAACTCCTATTATGGAATTACATATATCTACAGATTTTAGCCCATATAAAAATAACTTACTCATTAAGCACACATGACACTTGGTGGTCCAGCGGTTGAACATCGGACACTCAAACTGATGACAGTGGTTCAAAACCTGTTGGAGGTTGGCTCACTTGACTACGTGTCAAAATAACCAAATGTTTGATATCCAATAGCCGATGATTAATAAATTAATGTGATTTGGTGGTATTATTAAACAAAACAAACCATTAAACTCACTTTTCTTTAATGTCCTAAATGTAACAGGTATTAATATGATTTAATTGTAAATTATGGCTACAGCATGTATACCTTCAGACAATAGCTTATTATCTTTGCTTGATCACTTGGGCATTCTGCAGAAAGAATTTCCTTGCTGATGAATTTAACTACCATCGTAGAATACATTTTCAAATTCCACAGTCTGCGTATGTTATGCTACAAGAAAAATAAAATATTTTTTTTTTAATTACATTTATTTCATGGATAAATGAGACAATTTATGCATTAGTAATTAAATAAGAAAAAAATATATATATTAAATTTAAAAGAAAACTAACAGACGAATCTCAGAAATGTGCATGCGTTATTATGGCATTTTCCATTTATGTCTAATCCCAGGTATTGTCTAGGATGTGCAACCCTAAGAATGTGGCCTACGT
>JAULBS010078053.1:0-19761 GCA_032355785.1 Symmetromphalus regularis
CTCGACTGAGATTTGATCTCAGTACCTACCAGCCTCGAGTCCGATAGCTTAACCACTGCGCCACGGAGGCCGGTACACATATTAAATTTCTATCTACAAAGTACATAACATAAAATAAGGAGAGCTGATTGGCCAAGTTAGTATGACAATAGATCAATACAAATGTTAATCACTGTGATTTGAAAACAATGCGTTTGCTTCACCTGTCAGGTACATTATGCTTGTTCTCTTTCATCAATTACTGGTAATTGATAGTAGCGCAACTTCAAACACAAATCAAAGACCTCGATAATTACTCACACTGTCTCTTGTGTATTTAGCAAACACACTGAGTGACATAGGCACATTAGTCCATTTTCCGATCATTTCATCTTCAGTTGTGCACAAATGTATTACATTCTGCTACAGGTGAGATACATAAGTGTTTTCTTTATGTGTTATTGTAACAGGATATTTATTTTTCTTGTAAATATTTTAAAAGAAAGATTAATATTAGGATATATTTTCAAAAGATGCAAAATGATGACAAAATTTAAGTTTGACATTTATTATATAATTTCTTTCCAGAATTTTTTTTTTAAACTCAAAATAAGAAGATTATAAAATTATTAAAAAACATTATTAAAATCAATATTTGAAATCTTTATGGTTCATAGTATGCATATGCGTATGTATTTTCAAACTGTTTGGGTAATAGCTTTATATCACATAGTGCATATTTATTTATTATAGTGCACATTATTATTTTTGTTTTATTTTAAAATTGTTTGATTAAAAACCTGATACCGCTATTTTCATTAGCACCAATAATTTTGTATCACTTTTGATAACATTATATACCGGTAGATGTAAATATGTACAAATAGTGGTGTACTAATTGAAACATAAAAAAACAACATAGGTTTACTGAAAAAATGATCCTGTTATCTTTGACACCTAGAGCACCAAATATAACTAAGCTTAATCCCATTCCTATGTCACTGATATAGCATTTTGATGAAATAATTTTTAAAAATAATTTTGAACCTGAGTCGTTAATACAGGACGTGCAAGAAGCATACAAACATGACACTTTGTCTTTTAAATTAGACAATAACAAGACACCAACAAGCTCAGGCTTGGACAGTCTTAATTCTGTTTGTCTGAATACAAACAATAACAAATGCATTTAGGTTATCAGTGACACACAATGACAAGAAAACAAGTCCATTAAGTTCAATCAATGAGTGAATGAATGGCTAGCTCACAGATATCAGACAGCCAATGTGTTTACACTAGACCAACCTGCATAAGCACCTGTTACTCTCCACCACAGATAAACCAAAACTTCTAAATACTTCCATCAGTGTGCTGATCACTGTCACTGCACAACACAAATATTATATTTTATATGTTCAAAATCGTTCCATTTTTACAACTATTAAATAAGTGCAAAACCTCTGTGCTTTATTTGTGATGGTGTATTTAATTATCCTAGAAATATGTTCTTACGTCTAAGGATATATGGAAGTCTAGAACTTATATTTTAGGAATGAGATTCATGTTCCAGTTTCAATCAAGGAAGGATTCAGTATTCTTTAACATATGAAATTACATTCCACTTGGAATAATTTATTCATGGAATGTATATTCACTGACATACACTGATGATTTTGCTGCTTGTTCTGTATTACTAATAACTGGGCAGGATTACAAAGTATTCAGTGGTGGCATATTGCTCTGATATCTTACTGAATGTTATTTTTTGTACAATACAAAATACTGGGGTGCGGTACCGCTACATTCCTCATGTTGATCAACTGGCAACAAAAAGGTGGTTGTTGATGATGTGAGATAAATACCAATGAGAAACATATGTCCTATCTAGACACTTGGATCTGCAAACCAAGTTGGCAAAAAAAATAAAGCTAGTTGGTTTAAATATTCTGGATAAATAACTAACTTGTTGAGTGCATTAGGAAATGCAATGTTGCACTGAACAGGTGAGGATATTTATGTCTATTCTGTTTATGTAATAATAATATATGTATAAACATAAGATAAGTTCATGTATATTTAGTTTTAATAATTGATAATTAAAATCACATGAGTATAAGATGTTGTCAACACATTCCAATCTGATACAACGTATATTACAAGTGGGTTTTATTGATATTTGAGAGCTAACACAATAATATTAAATTACAGGGAGCTTTTTTATTGTGTATATTGTGTACTTAATAGTACCAGCAAACAATGTTTATCTTACATAATTTCAATCAAATATGTAAAAAAGTAACAAATCCTCTTTTTTTCAAAATCATTTTACAGACATGGTATAAACAGAATACATTAAACTTTGCCCAAAATGCTGTATTTGTATCCACATAATAATGATAATAGAAACTATTTTGAAATGTTCTACTGTTGTGCGAGCCACCTGCTTAATGAGGAGTTTCTTCCAGTAGAGACATTTAAACTGTTTGATGTCAACTTACTTTCCACAAGATATGTTTTTTCTGTTTTAATTCACAGGTAAAATGACGGGAAAACATGTGCAATCAATTTGTTTAAAATATATTTTTATTTTTTAGATAAAAAGAAATCTGGAATTACAGAAGTTACTAAGCAATACTACAGAAGTGAATCAGTTGGAAATATGGAACTATACAAAAGTACACTGATCCCACTGAAGTGATGTGATTGGAATAACAAATGCAGATGGCAGTTGAATTACCAATAGATGGCTATTGTTGATATCATTATGCAGGAAAACAGGAAAATGGAATCAGCAGTGCTGGAATAGTGAAGAATTAATGAACTGAACATCATATGTTTGTGACAGCCACACAAAACAAACATACTGGGTCACTGAACTGTGACAAAGAAACAAAGTGCTATTCTGATCTGATGAAATTCTGTGATGACAGATGGATTGACAAAATATAATTTGTTTTAACATTCAAACTACAAGACAGTTTCTTTGCATTTATAATTTTATTTTTTATGACAAATGGATAAAATGTGTTCTTCAAACAGAAATCACTGTTTTGTTAGCATTGATGTGGGATAAATTTTAACAGTGTATGAAGTAAATTAGTCATTATGTAAAAATGTACACCCTTGTTTGAATTTTTATCAGCTACACTGAAGTATATATTTGATGTGGAAATGATAAAATTAAAAAGTCTGATTATCTTTACCAGGAGGAAGACAGAACTGAATAAAACAGTAAGGAAAAGTGCAGTTTTCTCACAGAATATGACAACTTTGGCAGCATGAGCCTACAGGGTTTTGTGCTTGTCCTTGTTCTCCTGTCTACCTCATGTAGCGTTGATGTCACTCAAAACAAACCAATGACATTTAAGTGTCCAGAGAGTTGCAACTGTTCGATGACGACATTTACAAGCTTTAATGGGCGCCTACAAACAGTGAATTGCAGCAATAATGGTTTGCATGAATTTCCACCAGATATTCCAACAACCACAGAGGCATTAATTCTATCACACAACATGTTTCAAAACCTATCCAATCTTCCAGTGTTGCCCAGCCTAAGAATACTTGACTTATCATACAATAGAATTCATTCCCTTGACAATCAAAGGATTTACGACAATATTGGAAGACTTCAACACTTGTATCTGTGTGGTAATGCCATTAGAGTTCTCCTTCATGGAAGTTTCAGTGGTTTGAAGTACCTCGATGTTCTAGACCTCTCACAAAATGCTTTGCAGAAGATTGAGATTCATGCATTTGGAGGTTTAAATCATCTCCAACAACTTAATCTTAATCACAACTTTCTGAGAGAGTTAAAGAGAATATGGTTATTGTCCGTCTCATCCATCACAAAGCTTCAATTGGCAGAAAATTTTCTGTATT
This sequence comes from Symmetromphalus regularis, assembly GCA_032355785.1. Classification (NCBI taxonomy): domain Eukaryota; kingdom Metazoa; phylum Mollusca; class Gastropoda; order Neomphalida; family Neomphalidae; genus Symmetromphalus; species Symmetromphalus regularis. The sequence goes on from JAULBS010078053.1 coordinate 3,859, forward strand.
CTATTGACAAGCATGTGTTTGATTCCTTGTCTAATCTTGTTCACCTTGATTTGTCAGCTAATACAATTGCAAAAATTGACTCCAAAGCTTTTCAAGGCCTCCATTCACTCATGTTTCTTAATTTATCTCGCAATAATCTCAAAACAGTACCCAACAGTGTCATGAGTATTCCTGAACTGAAGATTCTGCTGCTGGACTTTAATAAATTCAAGAGAATAGAAACCAATGCATTCAGAAACTGGAATATTACTGAAATATCTATCAGCTTCCAATCATATCTAAGAGTTATTGAAAAAGGTGCTTTTACTAACTTGCCCAAATTGGTGACATTACAAATTCATGACAACAAAAACCTGATCTTCATCCATCCAAATACATTTATCAACACATCTCATATTCATCAATTGTTTCTTCATAACAATGCTCTCATGTCACTGCCTATGGCTGTTAAGGACAGCTTAGTTGATTTGAATGAGCTTCATCTGTACAACAACCCATTGCACTGTGACTGCAATATATACTGGATTAAACAAGAACTTGTTATGTTTGCATCAGCCAACATAACCAAAACATATATAAAGTCATCAGATAAGCTTCTCTGTGACACACCAACAAGTCAGTTTGAGGTGCCACTAAAACAAATTCCAGTAAATCAAATACCACCTCTGTGTCCACCAACCACTCTGGCATTGTTTTCTGACAGTCTCAATCTCACAATTGGTGATGATCTTTATCTCGAGTGTCAGGCTATTGGTGTCCCAGAGCCTCAGGTGATCTGGCTTCTACCAAAAGGGAATGTGCTTAATTCTTCTGATGAAAACAACAGAGTTGTTCTTTTAGATGAAACAGCAATATTCTTGAGTGGGATAAGACAGTCTGATGAAGGGACATACGGCTGTGAAGCTAGGAATCAAATGGGCTATGACATAAGTTCTGCACAACTGCATGTTATGCAAAAAGATCTCAAGATTGTTCCTCTGACAATTTCCCAGGACTTTATAACTGTTGAATGGAAGGGTTCAATTCCACGTCTCCATTTACAGGATTTTCAACTTCATTATCGTGAAAGTAGCAAGACTAATTCCCAAACACTGTATCTGAGCAGTGCTATACACAGATGCACCATTGGAGGGCTTAAGCCCCTCACTACATACGAACTGTGCATCGTGTATATGCATGATTATGTTGTCCATTGTTTGAACATTACCACCGAGCATGAAATGACAGTCAAAAAAGGAATTACAACCATCACCACACCCAAAATCATTGCTGGAGTAACTACAGTGGTTGGAGCAACTGTTGTGATGTGTTTTATTATAATATTTTTGAAAAAGTTCCACAAGAGGAAAGGATACTGTGAGCCAGCTATTGAGAAGGGAGAACCTGCAGCACAGATTCCACTTGAGAACCTGTACCACCCTTCTAATTCACAAATCTGTTCTTCACGCACAGCTTTGCTCCCCAATTCACAGATTTAATACCAAATACACAAGACATTTTTATATCTCAGTTTTGCATAATTTGATTTATTAAATATAATCTGAAGATATGTTAGACAACATCTGTATAATACGTAGCATAAGATATTTTAAATTCAAAACCCTTTCACTGTTTTAACCCTTTTATCTCCAGAGTTGTAATATCTGCTGTTGTCTAGTCTTTATCAATAGAATGGCTTTAGATTTAACTCACAAACATGTGAGAAAAAGGATTACATCTAAAGATTAGCTAGTGCAGTAAAAAATATATATACCAGATATGTTATAATTCTTGCAATTTATACAGCACTGAAATTAAAGAATATTTTTAGGTAAAGTTTGTTGCAAATAAACAACTGAGGTTGTTGGTTTTTAAATCTTGATGGCAGAATTAAAATAAATGAGTGGTTTTTTGGAAATATCAAAAATGTTGAAGCAGTAAGGTGCTTTTTTTCAAAATAAACTAAATCATTTTGTATACCCAGAAAAAACTAAATATATATCCATAATCTTTATTGAAATAATTACTGAAATATATTAACCTATAATTATTTAATTATCCAAACAAAATACCAGGCCTCATTTTACATTACATTCCACCAGAAACAATTTGAATTTTTGCAATTTTACACCACAGAGATTTAAAAGAATCAATTTTATGAATCACAGACTTTTTTAATACAATATGCTAAGTGACCAATTCATTCAGAAGTTAATGTTAATAAATAGCTATTATCTGGACATGAAAATTATATTTTCCAATAAAATAATAAATTTTAAAAACCTGACGATTGATATCATGCAAATCTAACTGGATTCTTATGATTTTCCTTTACAGGAATACAGAACAGAACAGAACTTTATTACACTCAGGTCACCAAATGGTGATGCATAGAGGTGGTTTGCAAATATACCACAGGAATTAGATTCCCAGATTCGCTTCGAAATACAAAATGTTATGAGCATTCCATTACAAAGAACATCAAAAGCTTTGTCAATAATGGTTTACTTTATTACTTCAGGGTTGCAAAGATGTCATGTATTCATGTCTTTTTGGTCAAATATAAAACAAAAATAAAATGGGTACAAAATAAATTATATGTATTAAATACATATTTGACCTCTAATTAAACATGTAGGAAATATTTTATTTTAAAATGTAGGTTTTTTGTGTGTTTTTTCAAAACTGCATTTGTTACAAAGTGAGTCTCAGTGATCCAGTAGTAGAACATCATAGTCCCAAGCTGACTATGTTTCAAATTAACCAAATGTTTGACATCCAGTAGTTGATGATTAATAAATCAATGTGCTCTAGTAGTGTCGTTAAACAAAACTAAAAAATGGTTACAGACAAGAAAAGAATAATACTGATGATTATTAAGGTACCATATTCAACCGTTTAAGTGCACATGCCCTATTAAGCACATACACCCTAGTCTCGTGGTTGCCGAGCTACATGAACCCGTCTCTGGATCACGAGACTTAAAAAACGTAAACACTGAAACTGAACTCGCCTTCGAATTCCCTATCATTTTGCAACTTTTAACAGGAAAGGAAGAGCATCAGTAACCTTTTTTGTCATGTGTGCTTCAATGAACGACAAATAGAGGAGAATTTTTTTTTTTACCACTCTGTGCGCTTAAATGGTCAAACACGGTAATTCTAAAGACTAGCAAGTGAGCCATATACTTAGTATATATATTTCATACATTCTGTTCTTCCTCTTTGAGTGTGATCTCAACATTGGAATGTCTTTAAAGATGGAGCTAACACCCATGGGGAGGCATGCTTAAACTTTCAGTGGATGTAGGCATGTGTAAAAACTTAACAACATACATTTAGGATGTAGTTGTTTGCATATGTTTTTAATTTCAGCAATAATAATGATTAGCCAAATGTATTATTAAAATACACATGGAGCAGAATTAGGGCACTGCTTCTTTTTTAATATATATATATCACAAAATTGTTTTTTAATTATTTTTTTCCAGTTTTTAATTATAAATATGTGCTTTTGAGATCTGCTGAAAATATGCTTTGAATATATTTTTTTAATTTTCAATCTATTGTACTCACTGCCGCCATAAATTGTGATTAATTTTTGAGTCATTTTATCAATGTATATAAATTGTCAATGATTTGCATCAAAGTTCTGCTGCTATTTACCATTGCATTATATCCTAAGTTAGGTTAGCATAAACATTTTAAAATTATAAAGATCAGTATGATCTTTAAACTATTTTAGATGTTATCATTCCTATCCAACAACAGAAAATGGTTTAAGAGAAAAGTTAAAGAAAGTTACAAGGTTTGTAATTTTCATATGTTTGTATATACATGTACATTGTAGATCATGTGTCGTGTGCCGATATTTAAAATTTCCTTAACTTAATTTTAAATTAAAATAAATCTTCTAAGGACACATAAATGGCAATTCTAAAAAACAAAACATCTCATTTCAATGATTATCCTCTAAATAAAAATAATAGTCTCTAATATTTCTAACAATTATGAATTTTTTAATAAAACAATGTGTCTGTAATGCCTGATCTCGCTGTCTTATGGGGAAGATAAATGCTTAATAACATGGATGAAGGCACATAACTGTTGCGATCTTTGATACTCCATCAGTCCCTCCTGAATTCTGCGGATGTGGAAACATTTGCAGAATTTGCATCACAGTGCAGAATTCTCATATGTTCGCTGAAAATCTATTTTCATGCAGAAAACTTGCAGAATTTGTAATTTTATGCCATGGATTTATAAAAAGATCACTTCAAAATTAATAAAAAAAATCACATTTTGGAAATAATAAACTGAAACATTGAGTTAGAAAGTAGTTTCTTTAAAGTAGGCAACATATTAAATAGGCTAGAATTTGCAGCAGAATTTCTCAATTCCTACCGCAGAATATACCTAATTTTATCACAGAATTTAATCAATTTTGCCGCAGAATTCAGGGGGACTGCTCCATTATCAACACAACAACTTTAACAATTGAAATATTTATTAAACATTTCACTCTCATCCTTGAAGCTTTAATTGTCCTGCCAAAAAGTAGAATTAGGAATGTACTACTAAAATTAAATAATATTTTGTTTTATTTTATTTTCACAATATCACACGATTCTCATTATAAAACGTTGATTATCATCATACATCACTGACTGGTAGAGGGGATTCATTGACTGGAAGCTTGGACTTGCTTATTCTGTGAAAAACAACTGGATAATCAATGGGTTTATAAACTATACTTCAACTAGTATCCAAGTTACAAAGGAAATACACAAAAAGTCCAGTTTGTTACTGTTGGTTTGTTAGTAACCCAAGTAATAACAACAATTGTAAACCAAATAATCATTATAGAATAGCAATATCTATTACTTGCTTAACATTTTCCCATGGTTGTCTAACATTTCTTTATTTAACCTTTTTTGTCCCTGACTTTTACTAAAGCATAATATAAAGAGTTACTAAGACACAAAATATAACTATTTCACAAACTTACATTTTTACATTAAAAGTGTAAGTACATGTATGTGTACAATTTTAAAATAAAACAGATCCTTTAATACTGAGAAATCACTATTTATGTAAAGGATAAGTAGTGATTAGTAGTTAATTAACTTTAAAAAGGTATGGGTTGGAAGGTGATGAGTATATTTAGATGAAGATAGTAAACACACATATTAATCTGATCACAGTAAACAATGACAAACATTTAGCTGCATTTCTCATAACTTACCAAATTAGGAATTTTTATAACTACCATTTTGATTTTTATATCAATAAAATGTACATAAAAAATATAAATAAGTATTATTGTGAAATATAATCGTTTCTCATGGTATTCCATTAAACATAGTCATGAATGTAATATTAAATGTAATCAAAATCATTGCTGAAAATTTTCATTCTACACTTTGCCATAATTGTGAAAAGAATTAATAACATAATTTACTGCAGATGATTTCAACATTTTGTAATTGTGCCATAAATGAATAAAATAAATCAGTGCTGATTTACCGATTCCATAATTGTGCAATAAATTGATAACATAATTGTTGTTGGTTTATAGTTTCAATACAATTTATTGCTAAATGTTTGTTTCTATAATTGTAAATGTAATCCAACCCTTGAAATTGCATGTAACCATGGCAGAGATTGCTGAAGTGTTTTATATTATTTATGGCATCTTTTATTGCCATACCACAAGCTTTCTTAATTGTTAAACCTAAATTATACTCTGTGAACTGAAAAAAATAATAATGTAAATTACAAAAATATAAAGGAAAAAGATACATGTACTTTCAATATTATCTCTAAGAGCATGAAATATATATATTTTTTTAAAGTTAGTGGCATTTGTATTTTAGTGAACCCCTAGAACTTTGACTTTAATAAAAAGACAACAATTTTGTAAAAGGTTAAAAATAATACATAATGTAATACCAAACAATAAAAAATATCCCAAACTGTCATCATATACTAAGGATGGCTTACAGCCCAGAGATGGAAAACACTTTAACAACAAAACTTCCATTGAAAATGCTTGGGAGACAATTTCCCATTGCATTTATTTGGTTGTGTTCATTTTGTTAATTTCTAGGGTTGGTGATTTTGTTTGTTCTGTTGCCAGTGATGTTGTTATTCATGGTACAGTGTCAGTGTTAGTATGTTTATTGCATCCTGCCATCTGTTTCAACATGAAAACTATGAATTAAAAAATGTTTGCTGAATATTCAAATTTTTCTATGATTGTACAATTCAGTTATAATAAATGTTGCATTTGTCCTATTGCGAGTGATGTTGTTTCTAAAAATGTGGCAATATTCAAAGACATTTTTGATTAATTACTTTAATGTTCCAGTACTCAGTATATCATGGATTTAACAAAAATGGGGACATGGTGAGATGGTTTATGGACATCACTCCTTTGAAATTTTAATATAGTAATTTATAAAAAAATTCTCCCAGAAAAAGAAATACACTATTACCACAATGTTAAATTTAAAAAATGAAAAACGTAAGACTCGGTAGTCCAGCAGTAGAATGTCAAATTCTCAAGCTGATGACAGTGGTTCAAAACCCATTGGAGGCTGGCTCACACTTGACTGTGTTTCAAAATAACCAAATTTTTACTTCCAATAGCCGATGATTAATAAATCAATGTGCTGTAGTGCCAGTAGTAGTGTTGTTAAACAAAAACAAATAATTAAAAAAATAAAAAAAAATAAAAAACAAAGTTTCATATACACAAACATGTATATGTACTTTTCCAGACAGGATAGCACATACTAGAGACTTTGACAAATGACTGGTAAATAAAAATCTACAGATCTACTTATGTGAATCAACTGGAAACAAAATAAAAAATATAACTTCTCAATCGGCATAACTAAACATTATTTAGTCTTGTGGTACTTTTACTAGTCTTAGCCTCACATGTTATACAACACAAGACATACTTCAAAACCAAAACAGAAATAATCTGTTCACAACCACCACCATTCCCTCACCTCCCAACATTATCTGTTCACTTTGAATGGAAATAAAACTGAATAAGCACCATTAAGGGGTAAAGCTTTAAAAATATTTTATTTAGTGATGCCTCACATAAATGGAAAAAATCAGCAATAGGGGTGCAGTAATTATCAGACCACCTGCCATATGTGAGTGAAGATTGTGACATACAAGTTAAAAATTATAACCACCTCATTTTTTTTTGGACTGACTTTTCTTTGCTTTACTACTCATTTCACCCATTTTATATTAGCATCACTATAAAGTGAACAAAAAGTGCAGTAAAGATATTTCAACATACGTTAGTTACAATGGATGATCATTTAATGTGCAGTTTACATACCGTTCAAAATAAACAGTGTATATTGGAGTTCAAATATGAGAAGTATGGAATGAAACAAGATACAGATCTCAATGTAAGTGTATTGTACCATTGACAGCATAATTCCACCATTGAACAAGTGGAGTACATCACCAGGCAATGTCAATGACATCTAAGACATTTGACTGATGTGGGAGCAGCTCAACAGAAATACGACAAAAAACATCCACATTCTTATTTTGGACAGTATATTACAACAGTAATTGCTATATGAGCTGAAGGACAAGTAGAAATTCTGGTGGACTTCTAAATTTTGGCTTGTACTGGTCATGCAGACTAGTAAGATATTTTTCATTTCTGTCCTCATGAACATAAGATACATTTTGTGACATTCTATTCTTAGATTCTAAACTCAGACTTTACAAACATTTTCCACAGCCAATAGCCAAGCAAATAATCACTCAGTAATATACCATACATATAAATATATTTTTTGGTTGGCATTGGTAAAGGAGACTAGTGAGATATTTTCCATTTCTGTCCCAATGAGCATGACAAGATACATTTGATGAAAAGCTGATGATTGAAAACAACTGAAATGCAGCAATAGATTACCAATATTTAAACAAAACGTTTAGGTCTGAACCCACTAATGTCAATAAAACACACATCAATTGTTTAAATAGATCAGTACTTACATGAATGAGACTACCTCGCCTCGTCTGAACTCGAATGTCCTGGCAGCCCATCGACTTAAAAATACCCAGTCTGTTGAGCCTTTTTCGTCAGGGTTCAATACTGGCTATAAAAATAACAGTATAAATATGTGCAGTAATGACACAGTAATGACAAAATCTATTTAATTTGCTTTTCTTCAATAACATGGTAACTCAGTCTGGTATGATTTTTTTGCTTGATAAACCCCCAAATAAAATATTCTATATTCAACAGTAACTGAGTAAGGATGTTAGAATATCAGTCTATTATGGGGTGAGTTAGTAAAGTTGTCTTCCCATAGGTGTCTCATAAGTGAAGAGGACAATTACGGATTCGATAATGCTAAACGATTGGAAGAAAATGCAAAGAATTGATTAGCACTTTACCATATGTAACCAATTCCCTGATACTCACTCGAAAAAAACGGCATTAAAAATTATGTTATACTTTTAGAGATATAATTTTCATTGACTGAACCTCGATAAGTTAATTTCCTCCCTTCAAACAACGTCATCAGTTAACTGGCACTCTGCTTGTATTTATTCTACACTGATATCTTCGCTACAATAATGTAATAGTCAGTCGAGAACCAGCTTACGTCATCAGATGACGTCATTCTCTAAATGTTTACTACCTTGAGGTAAGTATTTTGTGGATATTTACTTGTTTGGTCTTTATTCCAAATAAATAAATTAGTGCATCAAAGACAGTAAACTAGCTATAAACGATTTTGTATTCAAATGTAATTAGACAGATTTCCGTTTGATATTTTTATATATTTTGTTATTGTTGTTATGAACTTATGGATAACTTTTCCACTCTCAGAAATGAAAATGGGTTCTGTTTTAGTAGAGTTTTCATTGTCGCTCAGTTAATTAATAAAAGGGGGACTGTTACGTTCTCTTACTTTTAAACAAATCAAATATCCCTACAGATTCAAAATATGATGTAAAAAAATAGTCTCGTTTGTGACAACAAGAACTATAAATAATTTTTAACATTTAACAACCAAAATCCTGTCCATCGTGACCTTCTTCTTCTTCTTTTCGTTCGTCTTAAATTTTTCCACACTTTGAGAGCAGCTCTCAAGATGAAGCTGGTGGTCTTCCGTAGTGCATCCATAAGCCTGTACAGCTTGTCTTGAATGGTTGCAGACGTTGGCCAAATCACCTTCCTCAGCAACTGGTAGGCTCTGCAGTCATGGAGAATGTGCTCTGTTGTTTGTTCTGCTTGCCCACAGGCGCACATGGGGGATGGCACAAGGTGAAACCTTTTATGCATGTGCTGGTTGAGCTTGTTGTGTCCAGTTCTTAAGTGGAAAATAGCCACCTGTTCTGGCCTGATCAATTGATGGTAGCTGTCATGTGGGTGTGGCATTTTATAAAGGAACTTAATGATTGTTTTCATCTCTGTGTGAGTGACCTTGTTTTCTTCTTGATCTCCTTCTGCACCCAACTTGGCCAATCTATCTGCTTCTTCATTTCCTTCAATGCCACAGTGTGAAGGGATCCATTGTAAGACTTGTCTGGACTGCCTCTTCTAAACATGGCAGTTTGTTGGTGGAAACTGTCTCAAGGACAGACAGAGCATCCGTCAGAAAGACGACATGGGCATCAGGGTCTGCTGTGCTGCTGACAGTGTTTGGTGTATGGATGAGAGCTTCAACTTCAGCTCTGACGTTTGTGCAATGGAGGCCTGTTGGTATTGCCGCTGCTTGCTGCTGTCTATTTGGGTACTCTATGTGCACCCCAGCATCTCCTCTCAAGACTGCATCTGTAGCTGATCCATCTGTGTAAGCCCGAATTCACGCTTCCTGGGGATATATATCTTCGAGCATGGCTAGTGTCAGGGCTTTCTTGCTTACATCGCTGTGCTCGTCTTTTGTTGTGATGTGAGGTACTGAAGTGCGGATGGTGACATTTCCTAATGTGCTTTTCCAGGATGGAGGACCAAGGGAGGGGTTTCTGGCTTCTGCATGTGTTGGTTTTTCTTTTGAAGTGCTCAAGTCTTCCTCACAAATCTTTATCTTTTCAGTCTTCTTGACTTAGTCCACCAGTACATGTTGCCTCTGATACCACTGAGCTGGAGCTTGACAAGGAGGCCATCTTTCCACACCTTGTTCAAAGCTTTCTGCAGGTCTACGAAGGTAGCTAGCATCACCTTTTGAGCTTGGAAGGGTTCCTCTATGGCCTGGGCAAGGTGTGTTGTTTGGTCTTCTGTGATCTTGTATCTTCTGAAGCCAGCTTGCTCGGAAACAATTATGCTCTCAGAGTCCAGGTGCCACTGCAGTCGCTGGTTGACAATATGCTCCATGGTTTTACAGACACGGCTTGTCAAGCTGGTGTTGAATTCTCTGATCACATTGTTGATGTTCCTCCCCTCTACAGCAATATCTTTTGTGAGTTCATTGCTGCACACACTGAAAAGACCCCATTTTGCCTTTTTGTAGTTCCACCTTGGCTGTTGAGCTGAATTAGCTGTTGTACTTCCAGAAAGGAAGAGGAGGACTGGGCGATGGTCACTTCCTCCCAACTGAGATCCCACTGTTCTGTTCAGATGTTTGTGGTTGTCATTGGTGCAGAACGCAAGGTCCAGTGTCGTTGTTGAGTGCCAGTGGCAAGAGTAGAAAGTGGGTTGGTCTAGGGGTCATTGACAAGCATAAGGTGTTTTTCATCTTGCCATGCTTCTATATCTTCTCCTCTCCTGTCTAGTGTGTTATATCCCCAACTTTGTGACTGGCTGTTGAAGTCTCCAGTGATGAGAAAACCGCTATCAGGGATCTGAATTGTGTCAAGTGATAGCGTCTTGTTATTGGGGCAGTAATAGTTAACAATGTCAAGGACAGTGTTTTGGGTTGCAACCGTGACTTCAATATATTCTGCATCCTCCATTAATCTCTTAGTCTCACTGGCATTTAGGTTGTTTCTGATTAAGGTTGTCACTCCACCTTTTTTCCTCCCCTGTCGATCACTCCAGAAAACTTGGTATCCTCTGACCTTAAATAGTTTTCCCTCTTACAGATGTGTTTCTTGAATGTCTATGTTGTTTTCACGCAGGAAGTGTTCCAGTTCCACTTTCTTGTTGGTAACCCCTTCTGCATTCCAGTGCATGATGTTGGTACACGGTTTCTCTTTGATGTTTTGATGGCCAGTAGCTCTACTTCTTCACCCATTTGCTCCTCTGGGCATTCTAGAAGGATCTCCAGTAGCTGAGGGTGGGCTCCTTCAAGGCACAGAGCCCGGCACTGCACCTGCCTGGTGGATCTCCACAGGGCAAGCACCATTTCTGTCAATTCTGTTTCCAAGTGTTATATTGGCTGTTGTTGCGTGATGCCATGGTTTGTTAGAGTGCGCCATGCGGCCCAGCACCTCTACTTCAGCACTCGAGGTTTCTGTCTGGGTTACCTCACCCGTAGCTCCTGGCCAAATGACCTGCCCTGAGATACCACGGGAGTTGTTTTCCGAGGCTTCCAACCCATAGCTAGGGCTTATGGCAGCCCTTATCCACTTGCTGCACCCGTCGTAGGACATATGAGGCATTTCATGGGTGCAGAACTGCTACCTCACCCCGTCCTGATAGGAGGATCGCCAGTAGGTCTGCAACTGCTTAAATTCGTCCTGAAATTGGGCTTATTTCACAGCTAGCCTCCCTATCTGTAGGCTGTTCCACCATCCGCTACCTGTGGATGTGCTTGGTTGAGGATGGCACAGGCATCGGGACCTTTTGTTGGCCTGTTTTCAAAATAAATTTTTAAGTTATTAATTTTATTTATCACGTAAATTTTCAGTTGAAAGCATAGAAAGCTGATAAGTCTGTAACGCGTTCAAATAACTATTTTAAACAGGAAGGGATTAAAAATTTGACCGAGTGTCCTTTTGGCATGGGGATATAATTTGCCCCAAAATGACTAACTCACCCCATTGGCCTAGACCCATGAATATAAATCTTTTAACTGTTCAGATTTTAATCAATTATCTTGTAATTTTTATGGCACTGACAAAATGTTAAAGAAGGACTGAAATGTAATACCATGTTTGAGCTGGCAAATATCAATAAGATCACTACCACCAAAGGTATTTGTATCATTAATTGAGAGTGGAAAGATAAGTTGCCATCTGCATGTTTTTAAGACAAAATAGACTATGAGGAGTTTTCAATGTGTGATTGACAAACTTTAGTGCAGCTGTATCTTTCCAAGCCCAATACCTTAAAAATCGACGATAATTCAGACCTGTTGCACAACACAGAAATCAAAAACCAGAAAACAAAAAGTAATCATTTTGACCACACAGTCTGATAAGAATAAATCCTTGTAAATATAATAAATAGCAAAGTTTTAATTTTTTTTTTCTTTTAATAATCCACTATTGTAAATTAAGAAAGCTCATTCTTATCCAGGTGTTTGAATATACATTTAAAATGTTGTTGACAAATCGACAAACAATGTATTTTCTGCCTAGCAAATCTGCACACCGATATTTAGCTTTTTTACAGCAGAAAGAATGTGGTCTAGAGTGTGCAATTTATGAATGGGAGTAGAAATAGTTCTGTCTGATCAAAGGTCATGATCTCTCAAAGTTTATATAGATAAACCATATGTGAGTTTACTGAAATTTATCAAATGGCTATATCTTCCACCATGGTGTAATAAAATAAAGGAACAGACAAATAACTAATTTCTAAGTCTTCTTATAAAAATGTCATCGATTTAATGAAAAGAAAAAATAGGTTACATAAAAAGATTGTTTTTCAAATTTTGACAAACCTGCTGTCAGCTAAATCAAATCAAAGTTTGAATGAATTCATAATGTTGTCAGCAATAATTGCCAATCTATATTTGGTGAAAGTATATAAATAATGAACATATATTACCAATACAATAATATTTCACAAAAACCAACCTGCATTGACACTCCTTCCACTTTGGCAACATACCCAATGACGTCACAAAAAGCTGCAGTAACAGGAACGACAAACGACACAGTTCCTATAATCATTTTCAACAGCTTCATATTGACTGATTACATTTTTCAACAAATTAGGAAATGTCAAAGCCTGAAAATAGAATAAATTCTAAATATATAATTAATAAAATTAGATAATGGACTATCCCTATTTATAAATGGCTTGTTTATAATGAATATACACATGTGAATTTGCCATCAGAATACATTTTTTAACCTTCCAAAAGAACATACACAAATGAGGAAAAAAACATTAAGAATATTGCATTGTACTACTATATTAAATAATTTTCATTTTAGTATATACCTCAGTAAGGAATAGGTAAAATTGTGGATGCAATAATCATATAAAAAGGTCACTCAGCACTTGGTTGTTTTAGGGGCCATCTCAAATATCTGGCATTGCATTAAATGTGTACAAAATATATGGAATAGCTAATGTCAGTTTGTATGCATGATAACAATAAACTACTGATTCCCATACTACAAAATAAATTTCAAAACACACTAATTAAATTATTTTATAGCAAATGAATTGTCAGTATACAAAAAGCACAGAACCATAGGAAAGATTTTTGAACTGGGGTGTGGGATGGGATGGAAGGCTAATTTTTATAAAATATAGTAAAAAGTTTTTTGTTCTACAGTAAACCTTGCATATAACGTCCTCGGATAAACCAGACAATCACTTATACCGTACTGAAACTTCAAGTCCCGGTCCCATCTAATGATAATTCCAATAAAAAACCTTGCATATAACGGCCTCTTTATATCGGACATTTGCGTATATCGTACTCAAATCTCCGGTCCCAGTATAATGCATTTCCTTTAAAATCCTTTCGTCTATAACATACTCCTCCTGGCCGACGTGTTCCTTCGTGAAAAGTAATAAAAATTGATGAGAATGTGGAAAAAACGTACTGTATAGTACGTTATTCCACATAAAAATCAATATAAAGCATTTTTTTACATCACCCGACTAGTTCTTTCAGTTTTCAGTCGCATGGCGGGGTTGGTACGCTCACAAATTTAAAATACAATGTACATGTACGATAATTTGGCATGCAGCGTAGGCTAGCAGACGGTCGCAATAGATGTCTGATGCGAGAGGTGACTGTGTGCGCTGTTTCGTGGCGCTGTTCATGTGCATGCATAAAGTTTGGAATACATGTAGTTCTGTCATCAGTAAAGTGAATGTGTCGTGGTTATCAGCTTTCGAGATGAACACCATTGAAATTTCATGGTCTGTCAAGGGATATCATTATTTCAAAGTAAAACCCAATCCAGGAGAAGTTATGCAAGTCTGTAGGTAGTACAACAACTCAGTTGATTCTAATGTAATGAGTGTTTTGCTTGAGGGTGGAGAACAAGTTGGGAGGGTACCAGCAAATTTGTGCGGAGCTTTTAGACGACTTCTTGAGATAGGATACACAAGGAAAATAATTTGTATCAACAGGGCTTCAATTGGACACTGAACATGCTGTAGGCATGCAGTTGTACGTGTGACAGTGTCACATTTACGTGTATATCGAACAGTGTACGGTATACATATACCGGACAAAGTACAGTATATACGTATAACGGACAAAGTACGGTATATACGTATACGCGTAATACGGATTTCATATACAACGGACAAAAACCGTTGGTCCCTACTGGTACGTTATACGCGAGGTTTACAGTAATTATAATCAAAAGCTTTCTTCTGACATTTTCACTATCCAGCAATCCAATGAAGACAAAATGAAGTTTGTAGGATCAAGCCTTCAAGGTCATATAAGAAAGGTCACAGTCAGTATTTAAGGAAACTGAATAATAATGTTTTTATAACCCACCTTTATGTGTATTGAAGTTTTTGTAAGTTACTTCTTTCACTTGATGTATACTATCAAACCAGCATTTGGGTTCAAACAAGCACATCAGTGACAAAAATTCAACCTGCCACATATATGGGGTAGGAACTAAAGGATCACCAATATTGGAATGTACTCTAAAAACGTTACGTTTTTGAAGACGTCATGCAAAAATCTGTACGCTCACTATTCTCTTCACTATAATGCCAAAAATGGTTTTGGGATAAGTGTTATAAACCAAATGAAAGCTTATGATCTGCTTTATATTATGGTATATAGTAATATAGAATTGATGCAAATAATCTATGACTAAATCATCATTAAAGAACCACACCCCATTTCTTATTTCGGCAGCCCATGAAATACCTAAATGTTTATATTTTCTTTTTGATAAAAAAACCAAAACAAATCAACTGTAAGTTATATATTTACCAGTTCCTTTCATTCTGCATTATAATAACTTTCATTAGACACCAACATCAGCCACCTAGCATTAAAACTTAACGAGATATTATATTTTGAACATTACCAGGCATATCAAATATTGCTATTGCAATGTATGATATTATCGACATAATCCATGGGCCAAAGCGAGTCTCCATGCACACACACTCTATAATCCTTCATGAATGGTACGATTTTGTTCCATCTGTTAAGATGACTATTTTATAGCAAATTAGTCATCTTTTAAACTTCCTTTTTTTGTAATGTGGGGGTGGGGGTGTAGTGATATACCAAAGGCTATGTCTGTCACTAAAGTCATGATTTTGGTCAATTATAAGATAAAGATTTATTAATTAACTTTTTTACTTAATTAATCTATACCGCAAATGGAACACATGAACAGAATGGAATATAAAACATTATCTCGCCTCCATGTAAAATTCTTTAATCCCATTGGTTGTTTGCCGATTGACAAATAACCTTATCTCCCTGTAGGCGGAGTCAATTGTTCTTATACCCCGTCTAAAATTTTCAACAATTTACTGCCACCCCAATTATATTAAAAACAAACTTCATAATCAATTAAGTATGTTTGCCGACAC